>VBSM01000729.1:18775138-18801414 GCA_008086735.1 Cheirogaleus medius | reverse complement strand
ATTTGGCTCAGAGTAAATCTCTTTAAAATTATTTTACAGAGTTTGCCTTTTTTTCCTGTTGACATAGCATATGATTTGAATTTTAAAGATACTGATAAATTGTTCTCCGAAGTAGCTATACTATTTTACAAGTTCACCTGTAGGAAATATCTATCACTTTCCCAAGGCTTGCCAACACTTTAGAAACATCTTAATTTTCTTATCTGATAAGTGGAAAAATATTCTCTCGTTTTAGTTTGTAGTTCCTTGGATTATAATTATCTTTTAAACATTTTTTTGGCCATCAATATTTCTATTTTGTAAATTGTTCATAGATTTTGTCCATTTTTGAACTCAGTTGTCTTAATGATTTATAATTCTTTAACCTTTACACTGGTTCTTTGCTTTTGCCTCACTTGTCATTTATATGTGCCTTATCATGAAAGTCTTAGCATTTGATCCTACTCAACTGTTAAATCTTATTTTTTTTTCTTTTTATGTCTTTAAAGAAACTTTCCCTACCCCATTATCACAAACATTCTTACATTTTCATCAATACTTCAATAGCTTTGTGTTTAATGTTGGGCCTTAAATTCCAGATTAATTTTTAATTAGTAAACAATTGTCCCAACTCTATTGGCTAGCTCACCAGTTTGAAATACTGCCTTTATCATACTAAATTCCCATATATACATGGGTCTGTTTCTGAACTCCAGTTAAATTCGTCAGTACTACACAGTTTTACTTGGTATCTTCACCAAGTCTTCATATGGGCTCCAGTCCCATTTGAAACACCTGCTCTCTCCAACTGGGCAATCTTTTTCTTTTTCTTTTTTTTTTGAGACAGAGTCTGGCTCTGTTAACCAGGCTACAGTGCCGTGGTATCAGCCCAGCTCACAGCAAACTCCTGGGCTCAAGCAATCTTTCTGCCTCAGCCTCCCAAGTAGCTGGGACTATAGGCATGCGCCACCATGCCCGGCAAATTTTTTCTATATAGATTTTTAGTTGTCTGGCTTCTTTCTATTTTTTTAGTAGAGACTGGGTCTTGCTCTTGCTCAAGCTCGAACTCCTGACCTCGAGCGATCCTCCCGCCTCGGTCTCCCAGAGTGTTAGGATTACAGGCATGAGCCACTGCGCCCAGCCCAACTGTGCAATCTTTATTTGTGGTACCCACTCTCAAGGCTCGGGCATGAACCTCTAGCCCTTGAACTCAGCTGGGGAGTAGGAGGATGTCAATGTCACAGTGATTCAATTGACATCTTTTTTTTCCTTTTTTCTCTGCCCTGAAATAATGTAAGCATACATCTTGATAATTCTCTGCATATTCTTATTCTACTTTGGCCCTTATACTCAAGAAAAATCCAGCTGGACACCAGTATCCTAAGTGCTATTTATTGAAAGAACAAAGAAGATAGAATGCAGGCCCTGTAGAGACAGGATGGAACAAAAAAGGAAGTGCAAGCCTGCCTCCTGCTCAGCATATGCACTTGTTACCCCACTGGGCCATCTTGTTGTTGATGGGCATCTTGAAGAAGCGGTCAGACTGCATGTAGGCAGCGATTTTCTCCAAAGCCTGAAGGGAAAGCACACCAAACTTTATAAATACCCTAACCCAGTCCAATAGACCCATACCAAAACAGCAACATTCACATGCTCCCTGCCTCTATCTCCCCCATTTTTTGTAGACCATATCTTTGGGGTCTAGAAGCCAGGCCCTTCTTCTCAAGACTTAAAGGTCTAGAGGTGTCCAACCATTGATAACTTTAGGCAAAAGCTGGTGTTGGGCAAGAATCCACCACAATGGGGTCCCTCAGGGGCCAGGGGATACTGTAAGTAGCTTTGTAAGAGAAAAGTACAGGAACCATCACCTCAAAGCGGCACATGAAAGCCTTCAGATTTGGGAACTCATCCAAGCACCTGGGCTCAAACATACGGTTCTGATCTAAGACATCATAGGTGAGAAAATCCACAAAGGTGAGCTAGAAGAAGGAGAGGAATAAGATGGTCAGGTCTGAGGAGTTCATTAACACCTGCAGAGATAGAGAGGTATCCTCTTCTTTTCTCTTCTTCCTACCTTGTCCCCTGCAAACCATAAGAATTTCCCTAGGAACAAGGAGAATTGTTTCAGTTGTCCAGGTAGCTGTTCCAAGTACTGAGGCTTCAGTTTTTCCTGAGAGGGAAAAAGAGAGCACAAATAGTGGTCATCATCTTCATAGATGATCAGAGCACAAGCCAGTGATGGACACTTAGTAGTCTCTTCTCCAGGTGCCTTCTCACTACCTTCATTTGGAGGTGGCAGGATGGGAAGGAGGTGTTTGGAAAGGAGGAGGCGCCAACAACAGAGTTACATGACAAAACAATCCAAAAAACAAGAGTTCTGTTTCTTATTCTGACAGACTGTGTTGGTGGGAAGGTAGCAGTAGTAGAATGGAGAGGAGATAACCTTTGGGTTCCTAACGCTCCTTTCCCTGCTGATGCGCGCTAAGGAAACTCACGTGTTCAGAGTTGTAACACAGCCGTATCAGTTGCGTGCGGAGATCCATCACTTGGTTCTCCATAATGTCCACTCGAATCTTTTCTTCTTCAGTGTCACCACCTGTAGGCCAAATGACAACAAACCACCCTCGGAATCATCCACCCACAAGCAAACAACCAGCCTGGACTACCTCACCAGCTCTACCTCACTCACACATGTTGTGCTTGCGGGCAATGTAGCGCAGGATGGCATTGCTCTGGGTGATCTTGTTCTTCCCATCCATGAGGTAGGGCAGCTGAAAGGAAAAGGACAAATCAAATGAACAACCTACCTTTCTCTCGCTTCCCTACCTCTCTCTCCTGGGGAAGTACAGATGTGCAAGGTGGTGAAAAGGAGAGAGAAGATTCCATGTTAGGAGAAAGAAGAGAGTAAGTATAAAGTAGCAATTGGGTCTCCACGTGATTCTAGACAGGGGTTCTTAAATCTGTGTGTATGTGTGTGTGTATATGCATGCTATGAACTCTTTATCAGAATAACGCTTTTAAGTGCATAAAGCAAAATACATACATTTACACAATTATAAAATATTTAAAATAAATTGTAATAGAGTAATATGTGCCTATTAATAAATACATTAAATAACAAGCACATAACTACCATAATTTCAAAGTAGCACATGTAATAGAATATGAAAACACCTGATGTTTACCAGTGACACAGTCGCAGACAGGGCTAATAACTGATGTTGCTTACTGCTTATCTTCACAATAAAAGGAAATGTTAACATTTTGTTAGTGGTTAGTGGAAAAGAAGATGTAATTCTTTCCCCCATCCAATTAGAGGATGCCTGAATTCTTTTTATTCTATCCAGGTTAAGAGTTGCTATTCTAGGTCCTCTTGGTTCAGGGAGGGAAGAAACGGATATACTTTAAAGCCTTCCCTTCTGCCCACTCTTCTAAAGCTACCTACATTCGGAAAGTCCAGGCCTAGCTTGAATTTCACATCCAGCCATTGGCTTCGATCATAGTCAGGAGCTGTAAGAAACAGAATGAAGTGGGACCCAACCTCCTTAATATCCCACCCAATGAGTGACAAGATCTGAAGAAATGACTTAGTCCCAATATCCCAAATTCCCAGGCCCCAAAGGCGTAACCCTTTAGTCTCTGGGCCCTATATGGTTAAGCATTAAGACGGAGTTGGGCTAGAGCAGAGGAAAAATCCCCAGCTCCAAGTAAAAGATGCGCCTCTCCCCACACAGGGCACAGCAGACGCTCTCACATGCTTGGGGCAGACTTCCCACCCGACCTTGGCGTGATGCCACCCTCTGGGCACGAGAAGACAGGGGCAGCTGGAGGGCCAGCCTGGCTTAGCGCGGCGTTACCTTCCCCGCACGTGTACCGCTTCTCCTCATAGCACGTATCAGTGAACTCCAGGAGCAGGCGGATGGCGTGCGCCAACTGGGGGAGACAGCCCGGTCAGCGCCTGCGCAGCTCCTACCGGCCCCCAACCCCCGCCCGCCAACGTCCCCCTGCCCGGGCTGCCGGGACCCTGCATCCTGCCGGGGCGGTCGTTAAGCGGCTTCTGAGCCCTGCCCCGGCGGCAAGAGGTCCTCGGGCCCTCCCGGCGGGGCCAGCGATCCCAGAGGCGGGACAGGGTGGGATTTCGTGGCCAGGGAGCTCGACGGGGGCCGGCCGCCGCGGAAGGGCTCCCGCGTAGAGCCGCTGCTCCCGGAGACCGCGGACTGAGAGCCCCAGCCGCCTCCGTTTTTCTGGCGGAGCTGCTCAGCCGTTGAGACGGCACTCACCCCGCGAATGTCCCAGTAACCCAGAACCATAGACGACTTAGAAGACATCGTGACGCCACTTGCCAGTCTTCGAGGACCAGAGGCAGATCGCGAGCGGGCGGGCCTTTATACCCGACGTGAGTGGGCGGGGCCAACGTTAGCGCCCTGACTCCGCCCCTCGGTCCTTGTCCCTCCCCCCCGCGCGCCCACAGGGTCATGCGCAGGCGCGACTTCTGCAGAGGATTCAGGGCTGGGAGATTCTGAGGCGGGGTACGCGCAGGTGCGCTGTAGGAGCACCAGGGGCTTGGGAGTTGAGGCTTTGCTTTTCCCCACTGGGGGTGGCTGGGGGATCAGGTGCGATAAGGTCGGGGAGAGTGGGAACAAGCCTGGGAGTCAGACCGAACTCTGATCACAACAAGGAATCGCCATTGTTCTTTTTTTTTTTTCATTTTTCTTTTCTTTTTTGGGGGGAGGGGTGGGCAGATGGAGAACAGGGTCTCGCTCTGTTGCCCAGGCTAGAGTGCAGTAGCATGATCATAGCTCCCTGCAACCTCAAATTTCTGGGCTCCAGCGTATCGCTATCTTTGGCCCCAACGGTAGGGGGTTGGGAGGGTTTGGGAAAAGAAGGGATGGTGATAAAGCCTTAAAACACTTAAACCCATAAAGCTCTAAGGTAGGGAGCGATTCAAGGTAGGAGGTGTTACCTACTTTGGAGGGGGAGCTCTCTTCTGGCCCGGAGGGAGGGTGGTACTGAGAGTGCTTCAAGGAGGAGGTGGGCACTTGAGCAAGGCCCCTGAGGCAGGACAGGCCATGGACATTAGGATGCAGGAAAGGGCGTACCAGGCAGGAGGATCGCAGAGCAAACGCTGGAAGGTGGGAAATGCAAGTGTGTGTAGAAGGAAGTACTGTTGAGTTGGGCTGGTTTATGAGGCTGGAAAAGCATGTTGGGGTCAGGTCGCAGAGAGCAGTGACTGCCAGCAACGGGAGTGTGGATGTTGTTCCTTTGGTCTGTGGGAAGTCTCCTGGGCGCAGCTGTCTAGTAGAAATGTAATGCAAGCCACATATGTGATTTAAAGTTTTCTGTTTCTAGTAAAAAAAAAACAGGTGAATCAATTTTAATAATGTATTTTATGTAACCCCATATATCCAAAATACTATAATTTCAACATGTAATTAAAATGAAAATTATTGAGATATTTTACATTCTTTGTACTATCTTCAAATCACAGTCTCATCTCAGTTGAGACTAGCCACATTTCATGTACTCAGTAGCCACACGCAGCTTGTGACTATCAGACGGTGCAGATTTGGATGCTTTGCTGAGGTGTGTGATATTGCCAGACTCTCCTTCAGTAAAATTAATCTGCCTTCTTTGTGTGGAGTGAACTGGAGGAGGGAAGGTACTGCCATTTGTCATTCACTCATTCATTCATCCATTCACCCATTCATCCATCCAACAATGTTTATTAACTTGCCCTTTCTGGGAAGGCACTGTTTTAGGTGCTGGGAATACAGAATTGAACTCAACAGACAAAATTCCTGTCCTCGGGAAGCCTCCGTTCTAATGGGGAGAGGCAGAAATAAACAAATATATAATATCTAGTAAGTCAGATGGTGGTACACAGCCTATGGGGAGAAATTAAACCAAGAGAGAGTGGGGGTCTTGGAATGGAAGTTGAGGGAGTCCCAGTAGGAAGGGGGTTTGTGTTTTTAAAGGATATGTTTATTGTGGGCCTTTAAAAAAAGACCTGAAGGAGGTAAGGGACCAAGCTACTCTGCTGTGGGGGCCACCATGGGTGCAGGAGGCAGGGAGGAGCTCCAGGCAGAGGGAAACAGCAAGTACAGTCATCACTATATAGAGAACATTTAAAACAGCAAGACTAGATGAGATCACCACGGGAGTGACAGTAGCAAAAGAAATGAGGTCTAAGGGTTTGGGGTGCTGTGGCACATCAACATTTGGAGGTTGGGGGAATGAGAAAGAACCGGCAAAGGAGTCTGAAAGGAGTGGCCATTGAGGTAGGAGGAAAACCAAGTGTCCTGGACACTAAGCGAACTAAGCGAAGACGTTTGAAAGAGGAAGTGAGCAGCTATGTCAAATGTGGCTGACAGGTCAAAGTAAGATGACGACTGAGACATAATGGTTGAATTTAGCAATGTGGGGGTCATGGTGACCTTGATAGAGCAAGAAATGTGTAGGAGGCCCTTGTAGTCCTGGGAGGAACTAAGAGCCTGAGTTTAAGCAGGTCCCATGAAAATGAAACAAAGGGCACAGATTTGCAACAGTGTCAACCGGAGAGAGAGAGGATTTGTCAGTGGACCGTGGAGGAGTGGGAGAGGGACAGTCCAGAGCTCTCTGGCGATTTCTGGTCTGGCCTCTCCAGCACAGCCACGTATGGCACTCAGCCCCTGGAGGCCCTAGCCTGGCGGTGGGAAATCACATTTGCTTATTAGTTAGCTGAAGCAAAGTTGGGACTTCTACAAGGACATTTCACTAAAAAGAAGAAAGGAAAAAAGTGCAAACACATGGGGACAGATGAATTTATAATGCTTGGGTTTCACCTTCCAAGATAACAAAAGGCCATTCACAAATAAAGCTAAGGAATAAGACTAGCATTTATTGAGCACCTATGATATGCCAGGGAATATCTAGGTATTTCACATATGTTAGCTAATTTGTTCCAATTTAAGCTTCACAACAACTTCATGAACTAGGCATTATGACCATTTTATAAAAGAAGAAACAAACAGCCTGGAGAAGTTTAGGTGAATTGCTCTTCTAAGCTTAAGGTCCCATGGGTGGTCTGGGATCCAAACCTAGATTTGTCTAATAACACATGATTGGTGCTAGTTCCACTGCATTTGGATATCTGACCTTCACCTCACCTTTTTGGAAAACCTGGGGAACACCAGGCTAACCACTTTCTTCTGGTCCTGGAGGTTTTCCTGGCTTCTAGGGCTCCTTCAGCTCTGTGAGGGTAATGGGTTAATATCTCCTTCCCTATTCCAAGAAATCGACTTTTCTGGTTAACTTTTGCCCTTGACAAGTCAGACCCTAAGAGTCTCACTGTTTTTCTCTTTTGTGCTTCCCAATTCTGTATTAGCAGCTAGGAGAGATGATTTTATGAGGCCGGGAACTTGAGGGAATGACATAGGCAGACTAAAAATAGGGCAATCTGAGGCCCAGAAAATGTCAGGGTCAGGGACAAAGTCAGCTAAGAGAGACTTCAGGGAACATACAAAGAACCCTTAAATCCATAAGTACATGGGGCCTTATTTGTAGACTAAATCAATATAACTACAGCTACTGTTATGTGGAGAGGGGAGTCCATGACAGTTTTGAGATTAAAGAAGGCTGCTTATGCTGAAAAATATAAGGAGCCACTAACAGTCCAAACCCTTCACTTAACCTTTGAGAAAGCAGTGGCCCAAAGTCCACAGCCAATTGGTGGACTTTCAACTTTCAGTCCAATGTTCCTTATGTTCTGCTAATAAAAAGACCAGCCAGGGTGGGAGCTCAAGGTCAGCTCACCCAACAGCAAGGGACAGAAGTTGTATTAAAAGAGGAGGTTACCGAGTAGAGCCTGGGGCACCTGCCTGGCTTGCTAGTGCCGTGCTGGGTCATCGGCCAGTGCAAATGATCAAAACCCACAGCTGCCAGCCCGGCGCTCTTTGCTGCTGTGGATGAAGCGTTGTGCCTTTGGCTGTGCTGGGTGCTTTGACATACACTGGGAGAAATGTATGCAGGCTAAGATGGTGAGCATAGCCTTATCTTGGAGTTTGTTTAGAAAGAGTAAGGAGAGCTTGGCCCACCATTCTCAAATTTTGGTTCCCAGCTCCAGGTTGCAGCGTGAATCCCCACTCACACTCAGCCTGGCTTGGTGGCGGATGTAGGATTGTGGCTGTTTCATGCCCAGCACCCCCTGCCTCCCTGCTTTTGGCCCCCATCAGGTCCACAAGAAGCTGTGACAGAGGCAAATGTCAAGTGCAAAGATGCCTTTATTGGGAAGGAGAGGGACTGAACAGGCTCCTGGCAAGCCTAGGCAGAAGTGCACTAGGCTGAGGAGAGAGAGAAAATAAATAGTTAGTAACTGGGGCGGGCTCTCAACACAGCCAGAAGGGGCACCATTTGGTTCAACCTCTGGGTCTGCTCATCCTTTTTGCTGTGTGAGCCAGGGTGTGGGGTTTACGGCAACCTGGGGATCTGGAAGAGGACTTCTCAGTGCTCTAAAGGGTGTCAGATCTGCCATCTTGCATGTGAGAGGCACTTGGTCTTGGAGGTGTCTAAGCTGGTGCCTAAAGGCTCATCTGAAGAAAAAAGATTTCAGATGAGGCTAGTGTCAGGTGAGGGACCCCCAGAGCTCATGCCACCAATAAGCTTGGTGCCTCAGGGCATGCCTGAGTGCATGAAGCTAAGCCCCGGGAGGAATAACCTATGCCTAGTACCTGCCACGCTCAGTTCCACCCCAGGGCTGGGCCTGTAGGCTTGTCTGCCCCCACTCTCTCTCTCACCCAGGGAGGACCAGACCCTCCCAGTGGGAGTCAGGACCCCAGCGTGTGCTCACCCCCAGCATCCTTCTGACAGCCTCCAGCCGTGTCAGGACCCGTGGGGCCTCCTGTGGACACAGCATCTGTATCTCCCCGGGTCTCATGCGAAGCAGCTGGCTCCCTGTTAAGGACCCAAGGGTCCTCACCGTGCTGTGAACAAGAACGACAGAAGCCTTCCTTGGTAAGGGTGGAAGGACCCGGGCCCAAGTATTCGGGTAAAGGAGGGCTTGGAGGTTGGGGTTACAGGAGAATTCATGAATAGGGGTATCTGAATGGGAAGGAGTAAAATAATTGGCTGCAACCAGTTTGGGAACTTCCAGGTTTGAAGGGAGAAGTGCTCTGGAAGAGAATCTTCTGGTGGGGAGGGGTGGCTGAGCTGGCAGCCAAGGTTCTTCCCGAGTTCACCCTGCTGACCTTGCTACCTTCACCACGGCAGGGCTCCCGCTTCATGCTCTGACCTAGGCTTGGACAAGCTCCTCTGCTTCTGTCCTTTTAACCCAGTAGGGACAGTGCAGAGACAGGGTCTGTCATGTACCATGTAGGCCAGGTTGTATGTTCTGGATCGCTGGGTTTCCTCGCTTATCATCTGAGCCATTTACAAAGGTTCTCCCCCCACGCCCCGTAGGGCCAGGCACTCACACAGTGGAGAATTTCTCTGCCTGCAGCCAGGCCGCCACCTCCTCAGGCCTCGAGCTGAGGCGAAGCATTGAAGCCTAGGATCAGGGGGAGCTAGGTCAGAGCTCATCTCATCTCACAGCCGCCAACAGCCCCAGGCATCTGAGTTCTGTCTCTGGGTTCCCATCAAAGTACTTATCTCACTCCGTGGTTTTCTAGTCTGGCAGGGACCCCATCTCATTCTGTGCTCTGGCCCCGAGATAAACTTGGCACACAGTAAACATGCAATAATGCTGTCTAAATACAACCAGGACTATCTCCTCTGCTTGCCATCGAATCCTCCCCACCCCCACCTCCTCAACTCAGGACTTAAGGCTTCTGGATAGTCTAGGATGAGTAGTACCCTAGGGGGCGACTGGCCCTGGCGCCCAGAGGTCCCTGGCTGTAGGGGCTCCAAGATGTTGCTGGGAATGTAGCCACTCTGTCCTGCCTCGTTCTTCACCAGCCACCACCGCTTGCTCTGGTCGAGAACCTGCCAAGAGGCACCACCTCAGTCACCCCTCTATCCAGCCAGCCTTTCCACCCTGCCCCAAGGCTTTCTCCCCCCTGCCCTTTGCCACTTTCCTTCTCCCTGTCTAGGCCACCCACCCTGGCAGCCCCCCCCCCAACCACTCACCCCAGTTGCCCATGGCTTCCACCAACCACCACGTCCTCTGGCCCAAGCCTCACCTCCAGCACCTCTCCTTGGACCACAGTCAGTTCCTGTGGGTTTCTAGCTTCAAACTCGTACAGGACTTGCATTTTCAGGACTGGCTTGTCAAGTGTGGGGCTGGAGGGCCGGAAGTTGGGGTCCCCAGGCTGAGGGCCATGGTTGTGTGTCTTCTCCTGAGCAAACGGCGTGGTGCTCCCTAACCTAGGACTTCTCTCTCTAAGAAACAGAGTCAGGATGGCTGGAGAATGGGGTCTCAGAAATTGAGCCTATGTCCCAGCCCAGAGAACCCCAAATATCTCCTGCCTGCAGTCTGGTGTTAACTTTTGGGTTTCTGTAGAGTTTGCTGGCAGGTCAGTGTCGGGTGGGGCTTGGAGTGGGGGTTTCTGCTGGTAGGAGGGGTCTGAAATGCCACTGATTTCTGAAGACATTTCCAGTGGTGGAATTTTCTATATCTGGGCTTTGCTCTAAGTACTTTGTACTTGAGCTTGAGAAATCAGAGGCATGTATAGGTAGCAGCATGAGAAGAAGGGATGGGGGCCTGGGAGGGGAAACAAATGCTTTTTCACCCAAGGTAGGGGAGGGGTGTGCTTGTAAATGTTCATGTCTGACTAAAAGAGTCTAGAGAGTCTCTGAGATGCAGAGATCCAGAGGAGCAGCTCTGACCCTCCCTCCCCAGGACCACACAGTCCTTGCTAAGCCCAGGGCATACCGGAAGGAAATGGAGTCCTGGTATCCTAAGTGTGCCTGTAAAGGATGTAACAGAGAGTGAGCAAGAGCAGGAGGCCACGGCCTGGGAGTAGGGAGCTGGGGCATCAGACCGCAGGCCTGCTCACACCCAGCTGTGGCTTGCTCCCTTTCGGCCCCACTCAACATCCAGATCTGGGTACCCACACAAACCCACCCCCACGTAGTTGTCACATGACCATGGTATGGACAGGCAGGGCTTTGTGTAGGGCTCTGTGCTAAGCTCCCTTTACCTGGTTGGAGAGCTCTGGAGGCTGCCAGCCATCATAAAAGGTGGGTTGGTAGAACGGGGGCTCATTGCCTGTCCAGTCGGCCCTGGGGGGGAGGAAAACAAAGCTGAGTCCGTGTCTATTCTGTGGAGGCTGTGGGATGTGGAGAGGGAGGAGATGACAAGCCCTGGCCTCAGGAATCTTCTAGCTAATAGGTGACATGGCCCATGTGCACAGACGAAAAGCCCACGACATCCAAAAGGAGTGAAGAGTTAAGTTCAACAAATCCCATGGGGCAGGTATCTGTGTACCAGCCTCACTTCCACTCATGAAGTAAAGATATATCACCTCCATAAGAACACAGTGGGCACTTTATTGCACTGATCGGGGGTTTGAATTAAAGCGGTAGAATCACAGGGCATTAGGGCTGGAATACCCCTTGGGGTCTTGTGCAGGATTTTTCTAACCTATGTTTAGTTTGCCAGCAGCAGATGTCTTTCTTTCTAGCTAAATAGTTCCACCTTGTGAAATAGATCACGAAAGAGCTGCTCAGGTTGACTGTAGGATGGGGTGGGTACTTGCCTCTCAGTCTCTCGCCTCGCCCATTGTACAGCACCCGGAAGGGCTGTGCTGTTTGTGGCCTCCAGGCTTGCTCTGCTAGGAATATTTTCCACTTGCCTGCCCGCGGAATGCCCATTCACCTCCATTAGGAAGTTTCCCTCCCTGCTTCGCTAGGGAAGAGGTGAATACTTCCGCTGAACTTGGTCCATCCCTGGATTATTGCTGCTCTCACAACTATATAGCTCATGACTCTTATAATATCTTTGTTTCTTACTATAGTGATCTCCTGGGGGCTGTAGCCCTAGTACAGTGGCTGGTACGTAGGAGGCAACTAATAAGTGTTTATTCAATGGGAAAAAATAAACTATCCCTCTTCCAAATCTTAATTGATTCTTTCTCTGTGTTAGAAACATGCTCAAGCCATCCCTTGACCTTGCTCCTACTCTTTTTAAGCTGCTATTTTATTACCTTCTTTTTACCAAATTTCTTGCAAATGTGCCTCTATTCCCTGCCTTCATTTTCTCACCTCTGGTTCTTTCATTATTCCTATAACCTGATTTCTACCTCTGCCATTATCTTATTGAAACGAGTCCATTTAAAATCCCGATTGATGGCCGGGCGTGGTGGCTCACACCTGTAATCCTAGCACTCTGGGAGGCCGAGGTGGGAGGATTGCTCAAGGTCAGGAGTTCAAAACCAGCCTGATCAAGAGTGAGACCCCGTCTCTACTAAAAATAGAAATAAATTAATTGGCCAACTAAAAATATATAGAAAAAATTAGCCGGGCATCGTGGCACATGCCTGTAGTCCCAGCTACTCGGGAGGCTGAGGCAGGAGGATTGCTTGAGCCCAGGAGTTTGAGGTTGCTGTGAGCTAGGCTGACGCCACGGCACTCACTCTAGCCTGGGCAACAGAGTGAGACTCTGTCTCAAAATAAAAAAAAAAATAAAAATAAAAATAAAAAAAATAATAAATAAATAAATAAAATCCCTATTGCCAAATCCAGGGGCCTCCCATGGTCTCCATCCCTCTGGATACACAACAGCTACAGCTTTAGGTCAATTCGCCTAAAATCAAGTCACCTAAATATAATGTGCCCAAAATTCAACTCTTTCAAGGGTTTTTTACATCTCTTAAGTTATTCTTTTTTGTGTGTTTCTGTCTTTCATTTCATTCATTCATTCGTTCATTTCTGGTTATGTTAAGAAACTAGAAAACATCTAAAGGTACATCTGACTTAATATTATATTTAAAATAAGTATCAATGTACATCATTTTTTGAATACTGGAGTTGTTTTGCATCTTTGTGGGTATTTTTTAAAAAATTATAACTGCCGATGTGTTTTTCTAAGGCCTCAAATTCTTGAAATATGGCTGGGTTTTGAAACAAAAAATGGTGTATTCAACATGGTTTCTCAATGCTGAAGTGTCTGAATCAAAGTGTTTGCATCCATTGCAGAGCCTCTGTTTTCCTCTCTTGCTAGTGCCAGACAGATACCAAGGCTGTTCCCACAGATCAAGTGAGCCCAGCGTATCCGTGGGAGCCAGTGAGCTGCAGGACTAGCTTGTGCAGGTGCTGTTAGTCCCCAATGTTCTAGGCAACCAGACACTGTTATGTGGGAGATTCAGAATCCATAAATGATTTCATTTTAGTGCTTGCACCAAGAAAACGCATAAAAATAGATTGTTTGCGGTATAAACAACCCAGTGTCCATCAACAGATGAATGGATAATAAAATGTGTCATATCCACAACAATGAACCTCCTATTCAGCCATAAAAAGGATGAGAATTCTGGTAGATGCTGCAACATGGATGGATCTTGAGGACGTTATGCTAAATGAATCAAGCCAGACACAAAGGGACAAATATTGTATGACGTCACTTATATGAGGTATGTAGAATAGGCAAATTCAAAGAGACAGAAAGTAGAATAGAGGTTACCAGAGGTTGGGAAGAGGAGGAAATGGAGAATTATTGTTTAAGAGGTACAAAGTTTCTGTTTAGCATGATGAAAGTTCTGGAAATACTGTAAAAATGGTGTTGGTTGCCCAACATTGTTGGTGTACTTACTGCCACTGAATTATACACTTAAGATGGTTAAAATGGTAAATTTTATGTTATGTATATTCTACCACAATAAAAAATGGATTGTTTTCAACTATAATTCATGTCCTTAGACAAACCAGACAAATAAAATCCCTTTAACTGGGGCTGAATTGAAAAGAACTGATCATTAGGTGAAAGACTCACTAGAAAAACTAGCTTATTTCCCTGTTGACGTCCCTGTCTTTCCGAAAGCCTCTTCTCTCTTGGTTTTCACCCCTCTGCTCTTCAGGTTCTCCTTTAATTCTCTGGAATTTCTCTTTGCCGCCTTAACCCTTTTCCTCCTGCCACCTACATGTAGAAGTTTCCCAAGGCCTCGCCCTCTTCTGTCATGGAACAAAGCAAACTGAGCTTGTTCAAGAGTTTTCTGGGGCCCACACTGGAGTGCTCCCCGCCCGCCGTGCCTCCAGCCATCGCTTCTGTGCTCACCGTTGTACGGCTCAGGCCAGGTCGGCCCTTCTAGCTGGGGGGCCTGGTCTCTGTGGAATGTTCCACAGACGCCTCAGCTCAGCCTGCCCAAGCTGGTCCCCTGCGTCCCCACCCCCAGGGCTCCTATCGGTCTGGCCTCTGTCCAGCTGCCTGTCTCACCACCGTGGGATCTTTCTCTCTTAAATCCTGGCCAGTTGGTGGCCAAGTCTTATTGAGATTACATTTGCAGCTCTCTTACGTCAGTGATCCTTAAATTGTGGGCTGGATTGAGACAAAGTTTTCATTTGTCCTTGACAAAAATGAGAAATTATTTCAGTAGAAGATTGCCATCTCTCCTTTCTTGGGAAGAAGTGTTCTTTTTTCTGAGATAATGTGTTTCCTTCAGTAGTGGGTGATGGTAACCTGTAGGCTTTTCTTTTTTTTTAATAAACTTTTTGCACTTAGCCTAATAAAACGTTGGGAACTTCATGTAGAGGCCCCTCCTTCCCAATTTTTTTTTTTCTTTTCTTAGAGACAGGGTCTTGCTCTGTTGCCCAGGTTGTAGCACAGTGGTGTAATCATAGCTCACTGTAACCTTGAACTCCTGGGCTCAAGTGATCTTCCTGTCTCAGCCTCCCGAATAGAAGGGACTATAGGCATGCTCCACCATGCCTGGCTAATTAAAAAAAATTTTTTTAGAGATGGGGTCTTGCTGTGTTGTCCAGGCTAATCCTGAATTCGTGGCCTCAAGTGATCCTCCTGCCTTGGCCTTCCAAAGTGCTGGGATTATGGGCATGAGCCACCGTGACTGGCCCTCAAATTGTTTTGAAAGATTTCTGGTTTGTGACAGTGTAGAGATTGGCCACCTCTGATGTCCTGCTCTATGCCTGCGGCCCCTCACCCCTGATTCAGTTCAGGACTTGTCTTCACTCACCTGCTGGTAGTCCAGGCTGGGCCCAGCTCCTTCCAGAGGCTACTCTCATGTGGGCTTAGACAGGAGTACAGCAAGTTGATGGCTTTGGAGGTGAGGAGGGGTGAGATCACTTGGGCTGCTAGATCCTTGGGGTACTCGGCCAGGATCTGGGGGAGGATGGAAGGTGTCAGGAAGCCCAGGCTCCCTCAGGGCCAAGTGAGGATGGGAAAGGGCCCAGAGTCCCTGGCTGCCCCCTTTTGCAGAGCTACATTGCCTCCTGCAAGTGGCCACGTCCACCTTGGGCCTGCTACTTCCATCTCCCTTGGAGCCCTGGTGGTCTTGGCTTTGGCCCCAGCCCATCTAGTCTGCTGAGGGGTGCTGTGCATACCAGGGATGGCATTTTGGGGCCAAGGAGGAAGGTTTGTTGGGGTGAGCAAGAGTCAGGCCCCACAGTGTCCCTCTGCCCCCTGCCTTCCTCCCTGGCCCTTGCTCCCCCATCCTCCTCACCACCTCCTTTCCTCCCTCTGTTTCTCCTTGACTTCAGCCCGTCCCTCTTCACCACCCTGTCCTCCCCCAACTCACGGAGTCCAGAGTTTGGAAGAGGATGTGCACGACCTCAGGGGCACTCGTCTCCTGCATCCTGATGGCCAACGTCCCCTGGGGAACAAGGCAATGCCTGTTACCACCCTTCAGCCCACCCTTTCACCAGCCCCTATAATTATTTTATGCCATGGTCGGGAGCCTGGTACTCCCCCAAAGTCCTAAGAAGGGAGGGGAGGTTTCAGGGGTAGGTGGGGAAGAGAAAGGCTTGGGATGGTCTGAGTGCAGAGAGCAGAGGCTTGCTTGGTGGGGGTGGCAGTGGCAGGGATGAGGAACTTTTGGGGAGCCACATACCAGGAGGTTGAAGCTGTACTTGATCTTCTGTAAGCAGTCGATGTACTGTGCTTCTGTCGGCCCTGTGGGAGAAGGGGCAAAGGTGGTGGGTCACAGATCACCCAAGACACCCCCAGTCCTCTTCTGGGCTCTCAATACTCACCGCCCTGATCCTTGTTTTTTTTCCCAAGTCTCCTCTTCTTCTTATGGCTGGTCTTTGCCTGGGCCTCCTTCAGTTTTCCCATGAATAGCTCGATGTCCCTTAGCACACGGTTCAGCACCTCCTGGGCCCCACATAACCCATGGCCTTGAGTGGGCAGTTACGCCCACCCTGGAACTCCCAACTCTGCCCACCACGCCCCTCCCCACCACAGGCCCAGCCTGGTGTCTAACCCAGCCTCCCTGAGCCTCCTCAGCCCGGAGCCTGCCCTGGCCATACTGGGACTTCGGCCTCCTAGGAGGAGAGGAAAGGTTGGTGTCCTCCCTTCTCCCAGGCCCAGAAAGCCTCAGCAAGCCCAAGGCCATCTGCAGTTACCTCGTCCCTCTGGAGGTTCTCAGGGGATGGGGACCGCCTTGAAGGAGGCAGAGCAAAGGCGCTTGGGTCTTGGGCACTGGGGTGGCGTGGCGGGGGCCTCGGGGATGAGGGGTGGCCTGCAATGTAAGGGGACCATGGATCTAGAATTTCTTTGACTTTTGATCTAAACCTTTTCCTCCACCTGCCCCCATGCCCCAGACTTACTGTGCTCTGGGGTCGTCTGGTAGGGCTGCTCTGGAGGGAGCCCTCGCTCCAGAGTGGGTGCCCGCTCCACAGGGAGCGGCCTTGCCAAAGGAGGCCCCCTCCATCTGTCCTGGCCTGGGCGAAGGGCTCTAAATTGAGGTGTGCTGAGGACATGGTAGGGGATACATCTTTTATAAGGTTCTTGGGACAGAGGCCCTGCCTACACTTCTGCCCCAGGACTCAGGGGCACCACCAGCCCTCTCCAGGTACCCCCCACCTGCTCCCTGATCTTTATCTAGACCCTTCCCTGACTCCACCCTTCCTCATCTGCCCACCCTCTGCGCCCTCTTGGGCCCTATTTCAGTCTCAGGGACAGTCTATAGTGCCCCTGGGCCATGCACATCTCTGCCCTGGTCCCACCTCAGTTCCGGGCTCAGGTTGGTTGGGCCATAGACTCCTGGGCTCCCCAAGATGTAGGGTCAGGGTCTGGCCCCCCACGGTCTGAGTGGTGAGGCCTCACAGGTGGTCTGGGGAGAGTCTGCCTACCTTTGCTCCTGCTCCTCCTCCAGGGCCTTCTGCAGGCTGGTCCTCACCCGCTCTGCCTGGAGGAAGCAGCAGTCAGGTAGGCTGTGCGTGTGTGTGCATGTGTGTGCATGTGTGTGCACGCAAGCGTACTGGGGGGTGATGTGATGGTTATTGAACTCCCCGCTGGCTACTAACCCCCATTTCCTGGCACTGGAAGAGCAGAGTGTTGGCGCCTGGCAGGCCCAACTCCTGCACGGTGATGGATAGTACGGAGTTGTAGGAGCAGGTGTTGAGCGCTACGTCCATGGCCTGGATGCTGTCCAGGCGGAAAGAGTCCAGCTCCTCCTGGACCAGGAAGAGGGTCAACTGTGAGGCCACTGAGAGCCAGGCTTGGCTCCTGGGAGCTCCAGGTCACTCTAGCCCTTTGGTGGCCCTGGAGCTGGGGTGTCATCTACTCTCACCCTTGTGCCTCTGTCCCCAGCCTCCATCCCCATTTCCTCCCAGGCCTGGGTGTCTGTTGTATATGGGGAGGGGTGGCTGCCGTTTGGGGCATCGGTGGGGTAGAGTTCAAGAGCCTGGGTGACCTGTGGCCCCTCACTGGGTTTGGTGGGGGGGCTAACCTTGGTCTCGATGTCCAGCAGCTGCAGCCAGCCATTTCTGACCTGCAGGATCAAGTCTTGGCTCCACACCCGGCCCTGCGCGTCCATGTCCTGCAGCTTCTGCAGGGCATCCTTGGGCTCGCGCACTCTCTGGGTCCCCAGCTTACACGTCATCAAGTGCTGAGGGGACAGGAGGAGACCAGGACTGGGAGAAGGTTTGGGGGGGGATCACAGGTGTGGTGGGAAAGGCAGCAGAGGAGGAAGATGTATCCTTGGCCCCTTGAGGGAGGAGGTGCCGGGCTCCAGATGATGCAACCTTCAAGGGCCAGTGCGAGGCCCATGCGGAAGCAGCCGGGCTGGGGGTGGGGCCTCCAAGCCTGGGTCTGAGGGGCTGTGTGAGGGGTTTTAGGACTTCACAGGAAGGATGGTCATGGCCTTTAACAGTCCAGGCCAGGTGAGGCAGCTGGGTGGTGATGGATGTGGGTTCCAATCACCCACCAATATGTGAACTCTAGGTGGGATATAGGACCCTCAGATTCTGCCCCCTCCCCGCTTTCTTTGCTTCCTTTGGGATCTCACAGTCCCAGCCCCATCTGCCACCTCACTGACCCCTTCTCCCATCTTCGAGATCAAGCCCAACATTCTCCCTGCCCAGAGATCCATGGTGATCTCCGCGTTCACTCGCGTCCTTGCCCACTGCTAGTCTGCCCGTTTGGTGGGTTTTGCTGTGGACCTGTAGGAGACCCCTCCCTTCTCCTAGGCAAACGCTGCCTTCACAAGTCGCCCTCCACCCCGGTTTCCTATTGGAGAGAGATGCAGTCTGCCTCCTGCCCTTGATCCCACACCCCTGCTCTCTGCCCAGGTCCCAGGTCCTCTCCCTGTGTTCACACTGCCAGCATGTTCAGGGGACCCTGGCGCCATGAGCAAACACCCGTCATCTGGAACTTGTCTCCTCCTGCTCTCACCTGCAGGGCCCAAAGGAAGCCATTTCCCAGCCTCCACCCCACAATGGAACCAGGTACTCCTGGCCTCTCCCCAGCTGGCTGGAGGAGCCCTGCCCCACTGCCCTGTGGGACCTCCAGACCATCGCCCCAGGCCCCCTTTTCTTCTCCAGTAAAGCCCTAGCATCTGATGCTGCCGTGGGCGCTTCTACCCCAGAGCTTCAGCCTGACCTGGGGCATGCTCTTCCTCAGCCAACCCTTATAGCCTGTGCTTGGCTTTCACCTTGGCCTTGACAGTCCTTCAGGCAACTAGATCTTGCAGCGCTTGTGTCATCCTCCCAGGCAGGGCCAGAGACTCCATTCCAGCCTCCGAGCGGCTCATGGAAGCTCAGGCCCAGACAGTGCCCCTCTCTGATTGTGGCCCTCTCAAGCCCTCACAGGGCCTGTGGACCCCACACATTTCTTCCTCCAGCCATGCAAGGTCCTGGGCAAAGAGCAGTTCCCTGGGGACTGGTGTGGCAGGAGGTGTGTGGGGAGACAGGCGGGGGTGGCTGGGTGGTTGTGGGCCCCTGCTAGCCCATCCTTCTGCTACTTCCTTCTGTCTGGGGAGGGGACATCCACCTCTCAACCTCCAGCCAGGCCTGCTGTCCCACCCCTGACTGCCCCTCCTCCTCCCCAGCCCAGAGCAAATGCTCGGTCAGGCTTGCTGGACCTGAGTCCACAGGATCTGGCTGGGTCAGGCTGTTGGCTTCCATGGCAGGGACTTGTGTGGGGTGTCTCTGTGTCAGCAGGGGGAGGGCACACGGAAACACCTGGGTTTAGCTAGACACTGCCTGGGGCTCGAGAGGTACTCACTTCCACCCTATGCTGCAGGAGGGTGGGCTCCGAGGTGAGGTGCTGGGAGTACTCCTTCCGGTGCACTGTGGGGGTACAAAGCAGGGGGACAGGAGGTGGGCAGAAGAGTGCGATGAGACTTGGGCCACTGCAGGGGGCAGCCGGTGTGAGGCGGGGAAGAGCGGAGGATGGGGGAGCAGGGAGCTCAGTGGGAGGGCAGGGGACAGGGGCCTGGGGGAGAGCTTACGGTAAATGGCTCTGCTGCTGGGCCGAGACATGTCAATCCTGCTGAGGGCGGCTTCCTGGAACCCAAAGTGGACCAGAGACACAGCCATCAGAGCTGAGGAGGGTGGCACTGGGCACAGCGGGGCTCTGACCTGGGGCCGCTGGGACAAGACCCATAGCCTTGGCTCCAGGGGGCCTTTCCAGAGCGTCTCCTGCCAGGGTCCTCCCTGAGGAGGCCTCTGTCTTGGGTGGGCCTGGAGGCCCCAGACTGAGGGAAGGAGTGCCATGAGGCCACAGCATGGCTGGCCCCAGGGCAGGCTCCAGGCCTCCACTTATTTTGCCAATAAAGCTCATGCCAGGGGGTCCAGGAACCCTAAATGGACAGGGACCAAGGACCAGATCCTGTTGGGGTCAGGTGAGTGGGCTGCACCCAGCTTCTGTATGGAAGGTGGGGGGTCCACAGCCTTCCGCAGCACAGCCGGCCTTCTTGCCAACCCTGCTTCAATTGTGCAAACTGGGAGGATGCTGACGTTGGTTCTGCAGCCGCGGGCCTTCTCAGGAGACGGGGTACACACACGTGAGCGCACCTGCAGTGGGGCTCCGTGGGATCTGCTAGTGATCTGCACTTACCTAAATGTCTGACCGAATCTCTCGTCTCTTTGCTTTTCATACTCTGTATCCTCTGCCCGGATCCCTGCCCCTGCCGCCCCAACACTTTAACTTCCAGCTCAAGGGTCACCTTCTCGGTGAAGCCCTCCTTGACCTCCCCACCCACCTTGCCCGGGTGTCCTCTCCATGCCACGCTGAACCTTGCACATTCCTCTCTAACAGTGCAGCGGGCACCCCAGCCACCACAGTTAGTGCCAGGAGCCTGGTGCCAAGCCCCTTATGAACGTTGTATCATTTAATGTCCACTGCCACCCCCTTGCACTTGGTGCTGTGTGCCAATTGCTGTTCTAAGGGCTTTGCCTACGTCAACTCATCTAATCCTCACTGCCTCTCGGGGTGGGCACTGTTACTGTACTGTAGGAGGACTCTGAGGCCCAAAGAGAGTAACAGCTCCGAGGTGACATAGGAATATTTAATAGCGAATGAACCCAGATCTGTCCACCTGCAAACTTCGTGCTTTCATTGTTTATGAACGTGCCTCTGTCACTGGGCTGTGAACTGGCACAGAGTGCAGGTAGGGCACAGAAATGTTGCCGTGGAGGGAATTCAGTGTGGGGTCCGTGTGTGCGCGGGTGGGTCAGGCATGCACAATATTGGAATGAGGCGTGGAGGCGTCATGAGTGGGGTGTCAGTTCTGTGGGTGTCCGCCTGTGTACGTGGTGCACCTGAGTTGTACCGAAACCCTGGATGTCCTGGGTGAAGTGTGAGAGAGCCGCCCACACCCTTGTTTATCGGGACTGTCGGGAAAACGACAGAGAATTTGATGAGATGACTCAGTGATGGGGAAGTGAATTGCTGGTGAACAATTAAGGAATGTGGAGCGTGGCTGGATCTGTTTTCCTTGTTGGGAGGACCCCTTCCCTCTCCAAAGGTAAAGGGGGCTAGAAGCTCAGTCCCCCTTCCTCAGCCTCCCCGCAGGCTGTGCCACTTCCTGCTTCTCCATGCGTAAGAGAAAGTGAGCTCTGCCCTGGTCAGCCCCACTCCTCGCTCCCCCCACACCAGGGTGGTCCCTGTGGGTCCCTGTGGGAGGGTTGGGGTGGGGAAATAGCTGCTGCTAAAGTTTCAGACCCCAGGAAAGGAAGAGGGGCTGGCTCTGGCCTGCCTTTCCCCTGGGGGAGTGGGGTGCTGTGCAGCCCAGGTCTCCCTTTATTCCCTAAGTGTAGGGGTTTGGAGCAGGGAAGAGGGATCTACATCACAGACACTGGGGCAACATCCTAGACTTCCGTGCTCCGCTTCCTAGCTGGCCAGCTGCTGAGCCCCAAGCCCCTCCTTGGGGTTGATCCTCCAGGCTGCGTCTGGGAGTAGGCTGGAGGCCTTGGCCTGGGAAGCCACTGAGTTGGCTGCCCCTGCCCTGGGATCCCCTGTGGCTGGGCTGGACCCTGATCTTCCCTGGGGCCCAGGACCTTACCTGAGTGCCAGTGAGGCTTGGTGGCTGGTCCCCCGGGACTGGGTGATCTGCTGCTGGTGGCGGAAGGACAGAGGCTGCTCTGCTAGCAGCCACAGGCAGAGCTCCTCTAGCACGCAGGTGGACTCCGTGTGATGAGGCGACGAAGGCAGCCACGCCTGTGCTCTTTGGACTCTGGTGGGTGGAGAGGCCTCCTGGGCCACCACCCGCTCAACACGGAGCTGGGCCATGGCAGTGCCTGCGCCGTGAGCTTAGCCAGATGCCCCTGCTTCCCGGCTTCCTCCCCTGTTCGCCCCTAGTCTTGGGGTATGGACTTGCTCTTCTCTCTGCCTTTTGGGCACCTCGTCTGGGGCCCCAGGCCAGCACCGGGCATGGGAGCTGGCGCCAGAAGGAGAGGGCACCCATGGCTCAGACAGTCTGGGTTCTGTGGTCAGGGCACAGGTCAGCTGGAGGTGGACCCCAGGCTTGGGGGAAGCTGAGGGCTGACATGTGTCTGTGTGTGCGTGTGTGTGCTACACCCATGGGTTCGTGATCACATGTGCCCAGGCGGTGTCTGTGAGCAGGATGCGAATCTTGTCAGAGAAGATGGGGACCTGGACATTACAAGGAGGGCTGGGATTCCTTTCCAGTGAGGGCCCCCTCATTTTGTCCCTTCTTCTGTCCCCTTCCACCAGCAGGGGGCCCTCTCACCCATCCACTCTTGTGCTCCCACTCTCTTTCTTTTTCCACCCTACCCTGTGCCCCAGACCCTTGATGGATGCCTGGCTGGCTTCAAACAAAGATGGGAAACTGAGGCCCGCCTCTCTCTCCATTTGTGAACCCACCCGGTCCTTGTACTTCATTTTATTTAAAATCTTTCCTTGGCACCCAGGGTGGGCAAGACTCCCTGCTCTCTGGGAACTCAGTCTAACAAGCAAGGCCAGGTGTAAACAGAAACCAAGGGGACAAGGCAGGAGGGGAGGGCAGAGGAGGGAACATACTCTGCTGGCGCGAGGATGTGTGATGGAGAGTCCTGCAGAGTCTGAAGGCAGGACTTACCCGGGACCATCCCAGGAGATCCCGGCCTTCTCTCCCACCCCCACCCCAACCAACACTGCCCTGGGTGTCCTGGAGTCCAGGGACTGGACTCTGTGAGGGGCCTTCCCCACCTGGGCTGTGTGGGTCCCTGGGACAGTACACCGTGCAGCCAGCTTCTGGGGCCCAGGGGTCAGGTGCCTGTGGGGCAGGCACCCAGCCACGGCTCCCCCCAGGAAGCAGTCCTCCAGACCCTCCTGCCCCTCCTGGCTGTTCCTTTCCTGGGTCTCAGCCTCATGGCCTCGCTTCAGTTTCCTTAGGACAGTACTGCCTGTCCCCTCGCTGCCTGCCCCAGTCCCACCCCAACTCCGTCAAGGCCATAGCCACATTCTACCCCCACCCTGGTTTGGGTTCCCAGCCAAGGCCTTGTTCCTGCCCAGCTCAGGCCAGGCCCCTCCCTCCCACGGGCCTCTCCCCAGGTCCGTGTGAGCACAGCAGGGACTCTCATGGGGGCCTGGGGGCAGGGCCTCGATCCACTGCAGAGATCCACGAGGCATCTTCAGGCAGAGAAACAAGCACCACCTGGCACCTTGCACTCTGCAGCTCCCTTTAGGGGCGCCCCTGGGAGCGGTGTGGGTCTGCTCAGACAGGAAGTGGGGCTGGGCTGGGGGCCAGGTATCGTGGACATCTGTGAGAGTAGAGCCTCCCTAGGAAAGAGGGACATTAGGAAGGATGGAGATGCCAAGCCACCCATATCTGGGGATTTAGCAGCCATAATTGATGCTTCTGCACACAGAGAGCTCCAGGTGCCAGAGCAGTTCTTTGGCAAAGCAGTCCTGGCTGAGACACCAGCAGCTGGGACTCAGATGGGAGGGGAAGGAAGCAGGACTCAGAAAGCATCTCCCTGAAATTGCGAGGCTACCGAGACTAGGGGACCTTATTCATTCATTCATTTATTCAAATTCCTGTGGAATTGAGGAATCCTGACTGCAAGGCACTGTGCTAGGTGCTAGGACACACCTGGAGGGCTTACAGACACCTTGGAATTCAACTTGATTTCATTATCTTTCTCCAAACAACCCAACCTCTCCGCTTATGTTCCCTTCTCAGTGAAGGTACCAGCACCCAACCATGTGTCCCAGCAGGGGCCTGGAGTCGTCCCTGAGCCCTCCCTCAGCCCCTCACTGCTGACCCTCCTCCCAAGAGGCCACCCCTGCAGTATGTCCTCCTGCACTGACCACCTTCCTCAGGCCCCGTCAAGCCCTCTGCCTTTGACCACAGGACGGTCTCCTAACCCATGTCCTGGCCTCCTCTCTTGTTCTTGTGGACCCTTCCTCATGGCAGATAGGGAATCTTTCTTAACTGGAAATTTGATCATCCGCTCCTCTGCCTAAAGCCCCTCCCTGACTTCGCACTGCTGTAGGATAAGATCCAAATTCCTTATCGTGGCAGATAGTCCTTCAGGGGCCGAGGCTCCCGCTTCCAAGTCTGGCCTTATCACCCCACTCCTGCCCCTGTACTTTACACTCGGCCTAGGGAACAAGAGTCATACTTTGGTACCTTGGTACCTAGCTAGCTGCTGTTCTCTGCATGGAATGCTCATTGGAAACACCTGCCTTCGTCATATGGTGGTGACAGAGTGAGTCATTGAGTGGCTCTGCACAGGGGTGTGACAAGGAGGTCACTGGGCCTGCTGCCCCCAGAAGGCTCTGCCCTCGCCAGTTCTCAGTGTATAAACCAGAGGCTGCTGAGGGGTGGGATATCAGGAAAGACCGAGGGGCATAGCCACCCTGACCTGGCCTGGGAGCAGGCCTGGGTTCCTGGGAAGCTCGAGAACAGGCCCTGGTCAGCGCTGGGAGCTCCGTGCCCAGGGAGGGAGTGAAGGAGGCGGGCAGCCTCTGGTATTCAGAGGCGGAGGAGTTCCACCTCAGCTTGCGGAGAAGACCCCAGAGCAGAGCCTCTTGCTGGTGGCCTGCGTGGCTGAGGCACAGCTTTAATGTCAGATTGGGCCCTGGGGCTGCTGAGGAGTCCCAGAAACAGACCTCCCACCCCCCCGTCATTGCTGTCCCCAGTCTGGGCACAGGGCGGGCTGGTATGAGCAAGGCAGAGAGTAAAGGAGAGAGATGAGGTCTGTCCTCTGGAGCATATGTTCCAAAGGTAGGAGAAATAAACACATCTAAAGATAGTCAGAGCCCTGATGAGTGACACGAAGGAAATGAGAGAGTTAGACACAGGCGGGGGCGTGCTTTGGAAGCAGAATTTCACTTCAGGCTTCCAAAGGCAGGGGAGCTCAAAGCTCATGGAGGGCTGGGAGGGGACAGCCAGCAAGGCGACTGTGCTGCTGGGAGGAGTGAGGGGGAGAGGGTGTGGGATGGGTGGGCAGGGACCAGAGCACACAGGGCTCCGCCGACCTTGGCCAGGAGTCCAGCTTTTATTCCAAGGGCAATAGGAAGACACCGAGGGGTTTTAAGCAGAGGAGTGGCCGGATCCGACTTGTGTTCCAGACACAGCTCCCTGGCTGAGGGGGAGCATGGGCTGTAGTGGGGCTGGGGGGCCCCCAGGGAGACCCCTGAGCTGCTGCGGTGATGAGGGACAGTGGGGACTGGACACAGGAGGGCAGTGCGGATGGAGACCGTGGCTGCAGGTGGGACGTTTGGGGCACGCCGTGGGCTAGGATGGGGGGCTGAGGGGAAAGAGAACTTGAGGAGGACTCGGGCTTTTGGCTTGGACACGGTGGGCTATGGCGCCATTTATAAGATGGAGAAGCCCGGAAAAGCAGAGGTTTGGGAGATGGGGGAGGAAGAGTTTCTGTCGCATTCTGGATGGCTCCAGTTGGGAGGTTCCCTGGGCCTCTGAGTGGAAGGGCCAGGAAGGTGGGAGCAAGCCTGGATCCAGAGCTCAGTGGAGGGCGATGACCACAGACCACACGCAGCCATTCAAAACCACGCAGTAAAAGGCGATTTGTTGATTGGGGGTGGGGGGAGTTCACGATGTAGAGGCTGGTGGATTCCTGGCAGTTGTTAAGTCCACAGATAATATTCAGAGGCCTAAGACTGGGCGAGCCCACCTGGGGAAACTGTAGATGATGAGAGGTGAGCTGGGCCTGAGCCAGGGGCTCCCATGGAAAGAGATCTCAGAGATCGGAAGGTGATGGGGATCTGGCTGGGGAGGCTGAGGGGCAGCTGTGAGCGCCCAGGGGAACGGGGCAGAGTGTTCAGCAAGGAAGGCGTGGACTCCTGGGGACTCCTGGGTCGGGTGCTGCCAAATGGTGGAGGAGACACCACTGAGAGGAAGCCCCTGGTGTGGTAGGGCTGGAGCTGGCCTGGGAGGGCTGAAGAGTGAGGGGTGAGGAGGCGGACTGGGAGCCAGCGAGTGTAGACAGTGAGTGCAGAAGGCTTTCGTGGGGGAGGGGGTGGCGGG
>VBSM01000729.1:18723945-18775038 GCA_008086735.1 Cheirogaleus medius | reverse complement strand
CTCAGCCTCCCAGAGTGCTAGGATTACAGGTGTGAGCCACCACGCCCGGCCCAGAGGCTTGAGTTTTTAGGAAAGAAGGCCAGGCCTTAGGTTCTCCTGGAAGCTGCCCTGTCCAGGCACAGGAGACTGGGTGGGATTTATGGCCCACCTCCATTTTCCTAGCTTGCCCTGGGTCCCTCAGCCTCCTAACCCCCTACACTCAAGGCCAGGGCTCAGGCCTATTTCTCTTACCTTCCTCTGATTGCCCTGGCAGCAGAGGTCAATCAGGTGTTTCCCAGCACCCCTTCCGCGCACTTGGTTCTGCACCTTCCCAGTCTTGGATCCACTGGGTGACGTACTCCTACACAAGCCTCCCTCTTTCCTTCCCTCTGTTCTGCATCTCATCTCGTCCAGGCAGATGGCCCCAGGGGCCTGGATTCCCCCGGCTCCCTTGCCCTGACAGCCATGGAGGAAAGGACTTCAGGGACATCTGGAAAGCCCCGCATCAGAGGCCGGACCTTGGACTATGATTCAGAGCAGGCTTTTCAGGAAAGCCGGGCTGGAGAGGAACCGCAGGCCAGGCTGGGAAAGGGCTGCTTAGGAACAGGCAGTCCCTGGAAGGGCATGTCTGTGGGGCAGGTGGGGAGAGACAGGAGAGATGGCCCCATCACCACACAGGGCAGTGCCCTGGGCCACCCTCCCAGGAATGGGGGATGCTGAGGCTTCTTCCCAGGCCCGCCCTGGCTGGGTATGGAGTGGAGGAGGTCTGACCAGCGCTGTCCCCCACCTCACGCACTCCTGCTCCCGCCCCCACTTCAAACCACTGCCCACGACCGCCACAACACAGCCATGCAAATTCATGTGGCAGAAGAATATTCCATGACGGGGCAAAAGTTCACCACGTAGCACTAGATGAAAAAGGCAGGTTACAAAATGTAAGATCCTGGTTTTACAGAACAAACACACATACAAACAGATAAGTAAATTGAAATCATATAAATTAAAACAGAAAAATCAAAACCTGTAATCACATAAATCTAAACAGGAAACATGGCAATTATGTAAATCTAAACATAAAAAATGTTCACAGTGTGGTATGTGGTGAAAAAAGTTTGTTATAAGATGGTAATACTCAATTTGTAAAAAAGAAAAGTAATCATAAAAATTTAAACAGAAAACACTGTAACCATGTGAATCTAAACATTTATTCAGCACTTGCTCAGTGGCAGGCACCTATCTAAGTGCTTTACATCAAATGCTCACAACTCTTTGAAGTAGATACTATTATTTTCATATCCAATTTACATATGGAGAAACTGAGGCACAAAGCGGCAAAGAGAGTTTAAGTAACTTGTCCCAGGTCACACAGCCACTAAGTGGCAGGAGTGTGATTTGTACCTAGGCATCTTGGCTTGAAGAAGAGACACTAAAAGCAACACTATTAGTTATTAATATTTCCAGGTGTGTGGGGGGGGTTAGGGGCTTCTTTGTGGTTTTCTATATTGTCCAACTTTTCTCCAAAGAATATGTTACTTTTTTTTTTTTTTAAGTTTTTAAGTTTATTAATCTTCTTGTGAAAAATCCAAACGATGGCTGCAGGTAACGTCACTGCAGAATCTTTACTCCTTCGGCTTTTTGCCAGCACCAACATTGGCCTTTGCAGTCCCCCTGACTTTCTTCATTCTGTTCTTGCATTCCTCTCGCTGCTTTCTTGATGTCTTTTTCTTCTCATACAGGCCATGCCTCGCAAGTCTGCGTTTGGGTTCATTTTTCATTGCATAATCCAAGGAATCGTAAATCATGCCAAAGCCAGTTGTTTTGCCGCCACCAAAGTGAGTTCTGAATCCAAATACAAAGGTGACATCTAGTGTGGTCTTGTACATTTTGGCTAGTTTTTCCCTAATTTCTGTCTTTGGTACTGTTGCCTTCCCAGAATGACCATTTGTTTCCTCTGAAGTAGTCGGTTGGTCATGAACTTCCTGGTCCGGATAGTTACTATGTCATGCATGATGGTGGTCGGCCCTCAGGCAGCCAGGGAGGAAAAGGGGCCACTTTTCGCCGGCCAATCATATCAACACGCATGGAAGGACTCCTCAACATGTTACTTTTGTAATCAATGCATCTCACTCCCACCTCACCCCTTACACAATAAATGGTAATTTTTAGAGTAACCAAAGAAGATAAAAATGCCCCAGGAAGGTACTCCCTGCAGTCCTAGGATTCTGTCCTGCTCAGAGATGGTTGCTGAAGGGTGAGATCAGTGGCCTGGGGCCTGGGAGGGCCAGTGGAAGGGCTCAGCTGCCCCTGTCTGCCATGCGGGCCTTGGTGGTCCCAAAGGCCCTGGACTGTGCCCCTGAGGAATTCCTAGGTCTTGGGCTGGGGCCAGGCGTCATTCTGGTTGGCCTTGAGAGCTGCTGGCCCTTCCTGAGCCCCGGAGGTGTGCTTGGGGGCGTGTGCACAGAGGAAGAGTCTGGGAGCCTGTCCTCGGTTTCTTGGCCTCACACTCCCACAAGCATTCCCCTCCCCCCCCCACAAAGCTAGACTCCCCTCTGCAGCATCCACTGCTGTTGGAACCTTCCTAGCGCCCAGGAGCGCACCACCTCCCCAGCACTGCAGGCCACGTGGGACACTCTCCATTGTGCAGAGGAAGGGGCTCCGCGTCAGAAACACTCGGCCCGAACCCTAGCTCTGGCTCTTAGCCATGTGGCCTTGGAACGTAAGTTCTCCGAGCTTGAGATTCATCATTTGTCACAGGGCTGTTGGTGACTGCAATGTTCACAAAAGCATAGGTCCCATGTCTGGAGCAGGGGAGGGGCTCCAACATGCTCCCAAAGCCAGCGAAGGGCTCTTTAACCCCTTCCTTGTGCTGCCAGCTCTCCCCGTGGCGTCACCCAGACTAGCTCTGATCCCTTCAAGGAGTCTCCCGCAGCAGGCTTCCTCCAGCTCCTCGGCCACCCGGGATAGCAGGGTGCCCAGGGAGGCTGCCCTCTTGATCTCTCTAGAGTAGTTTCTAAATGTCTGGCTCCACGGGAATCCCAAGGAAGCCTGGTTGAAAATGCAAAGTTCTAAACTCCACTCATGGAGTCCAATTTAGAGGGTTCAGGGAGGAGTCCCAGAATCTAAATTTTTAGTCTTCCCAGTGGTTCTGGCGAGAGCCAGTGTTCTGCTATCCTCCAGCTGGCAATGTCCTGCCTTGATTGTGTCACCCAGAAGTGACTGGTGCCAGGCTGCAGCCTGATCAGCTTGGACCTGAGACGCTGTCCCTCTGGCTGCCTCCCACCCCCACCCCCCCAGTCTCCTGGGTGTGCCCCGTGGGGTGTGCTTGGGCCATAAGCAGGCAGCGTCCTTCCAGAGAAGCTTTCTCTATAGTGCTTTGCTTTGCAAATGGACAGCAACTGGGGTCAGGAGCCCCCGGCCTCCCCAGCTCTGACCGCAGTGGATTCTGTGCCTGGAATGTTCATCCGTCCAGAGGCCCAGGCAGACTCATGGAGCTCCTGGAATACGCCTGGCGAGCTCTGCTGCCCTCCCGACCAGGCTGCAGGGGTCTCGCCCTGTGAAGGACCCAGGCCACCAAAGTTCCTGCCCTGAGAGACCTACCCAGGATTCCAGAACAAGCCTTGGTGGAAGCAGGCAGCTGTGGGACTGCAGGAAGGGGACTGCTCTTGGCCTGTCACTGGGATCCAGGGGCCTGCAGAGAAAGTGCTGAGCCTCTCCAGCCCGAGGCTGACCATGTCCTAAGGAGAGTGTGGGCAGCTGTGAGGCCCCGTGTGGAGCTGAGTCTCCATTCTGAGAGGACGGAAGGATCAGACACAGTGGGTGTCTGCCCTGAGTCACAGAGGCCACTGTGCCTGGCCCTTCAGTCCTCTCGGAATGTGGCCCCCTTAATTCCTGACTCCCTGAAGCCCCCCCTTGGACAGGGTGCTCACAGACAGCCAAGGCAGGCCTTGTCCCAACCGGCCAGCTCTGACTGTTAGAACATTCTTCCTTATGCCAGGCTCGCTCCCAAAATGTTCCCCCAAGGCCCCCCCCCTCTAAGGCAAGCCCTTCAGACGTTTAGAGATGGTATCACACCCTCTTGGAGCCACCCAGAGCACCATCAGAGCCAGAACCCCTGGGCTCAACATAAGCTCTTGGAATCTCAGTTTCCGTATCTGTGAAATGGAGACAACCACAGCTACTATTTATTGAATGTGTGCCCTGGCCAGGCACTGCAATAAGCATGTCACATGACCAGCACGCGGTGTTACGGTTTCCTGACCCGGCGGAGAGGTATGGGCTCCCCCTGCTGGAAATCAGGTGAACTGCAGACAGGAAACGAGAACAAGGTAAAATCCTTGCCCACCTCTGCCCAACAGAACCTTCTAAAATTCAGATCTACCCATGTCACTCCCTGCTTACAAATCCTTCAGTTTCTCCCATGCTTTAAAGGAAAATCATACTCCTTGGCTTTGCCCATGGCACTTGGGATCTGCCTTTGCCTCCTCACCAGTTCACACCCTTCCTGTTTTAAACCCAACTGCAGAGACCACCTGAAGCTCCCTGAATAGGCGCTTCACCTCTCCACTCCTGGCTGCTCCCTCTGCCTCCCCACCTTTCTTTACCTGGCTGACGCCTAGTCCTCCTTCCCACCTCACCTCAAACATCTCCTCCTCCAGGAGGGCTCTCTGGACTGCCCTTGCCCCTTGGCTGGTTCAAGTTTTATGACCTGAGACGGCACACCTCCTATTATATCTCTGCCCCCGGCTTCCTAATATAAGATATTGGTGAATATCTTAATTTTCTCTTGGACTAGATGGTGAGATACTTTGAGGATGGGGTTTCATGCCTTTTCCATATGATATCCACAACCAGGCCAGTGCCTGGCATCTAATAGGTGATCACTGAGTCAGTGAACAAATGAATGAATGAAGAAGGAACCAGAAGTTAGGAGAGCAGAAGTGCCTGGGAGAGGAGGGAGTGGCCCTGGAGGAGAAACCTGCTCCCAGGAGAGGTCAATACCCCTCGGACACAAATTTCTCTCATGTGTGGCTACAAGCCAGGGGGCCTCTCTGCTCTTTCCTGCCTCTCCCAGACACACTGGTGACTCCTGGACACTAGTGTTGGGAGGGCAAGGGGCTGGGAGGCTGAGCAGAGACCCACACTAAGGCCATCTGTCCCCTCCCTGAGGGGCCCTGCCAGCTTCCTCAAGGAGGCTACCCAAAACCTGGTGGATGGAATGGAAACATGAGGTGCTGGGATGTGATCACCTTTTTCACTGGTTACGCGCTAACTGTGTGCAGGACCCTGTGCTGAAACTCTAAGCTGTGAGCGTTCCAGTGTGACACCATCCTTTGATCTAGCTGCAGAAGAGACGGGTGGGCACAAGCCACACATGAGCTCTGCTGTGAGTTCTAGACGACACATTCAGCAGGGTGAGCATGCCAGAGCTGGGCAGTCAGCGAGGAGGTGAAAATTGAACTGTGTCTTGAAGCAGAGAGAAAAGGCCAGGGCATTGCTGGCAGGAGGGGAGGCCTGTGTAGAGGCTAGAGGAGGTCAGGACACAGAGGTGAGTGTGTTCCAGGGACAAAGAACAGCTGCTTTTACTGGGCCTGGGGTTTTGAGAGGGAGCTGTAGGAAATCAGTTTGGAAAGGGACATGGGAACCAGGTTCTGGAGGACTTTGCCGGGCCAAGGGGTTCAGGCTTGAAGGAGTAAGGTGGAATGGGGAGGCCCACGGGACAACGTGGTGAGGCTGGGTGGTCTTTGTCTTCCAGAGCAATCCCAGGCGGCCTCGCCAGTTAAGGGGCCATTCCCGCAATGGCCAGCAGGGGGCAGGACGAACTCACGTTCCCTCAGCCCAGGCCCGTTACCGCTCAGGTCTCAGGGTCCTGGGAGAGGCCAGGGGTGGATGCTCCTTCTGGGAGTGGGGAGGAGCGGGAGGCACAGGGGAAACAGTCCAGCTATGCACAGCTGGAGCACAGGAGGCTGGGCAGATTGTGGCCCCTGAGGCAGTGCAGCCAGGTGACCCGACCTGAGCCACCCTGGGGTTGAGCACCTACCCTTTCTGGGCGCAGGCTGCCCCACACCAGCACAGCTCTCCAGCTGTGCCTCTCTGCCTTAGGTGCCCCCAGCCCCTCCTTCCCAGTGAAGGCCCCTCAGCATCATGAGGTGTCAGAATTGAGCCTCTCCTTTGGACCCAAACCAAATCCAGACTGCAACTGGGAGAAAGCGTTCTGTTTCCTCTGCTCACTCCCTTCCCTGAACGGGATGAGGGAAAATCGTCAGGATGATGGGAAGGCATTCATGCGGGCAGCTGACAACCTATCCAGCAGCCTCTGCACTAGGGACAGGGACACAAAGGTGGAATCCTTCAGCCAAGGCAGCCTCCTGCCCAGGGTCCCCAGTCCACAGAGTACACAACTGCATACTCAGCTGGGAAGGGCTGGAAGGGGCTGTGAACACAGCTGTGCTGTGGGACCCCTGAGGAGGGGAGAGTGCATCTGCTCAGAGGGCTGCAGAAGTTTTGACAAAGTGACACTGGAGCTAGGCCTTGAAACGTGAGCAGGATTTTACCAGATAGAGAAGAAGGAGGAGCATCCTCAACACAGTAGCCAGCGCGGGCAAAGGCACAGAGGTGAGGCTGTGTTTAGAGAAATTGATGAGCAATAGACTTATATATGCTTTTTAATGACCACTTGTTATATGGCAAACGCTGTGCTATAATATTTATTTATATCATTGCTAATTCTCACATCCACCCTTAAGATGCTATGATCCCACTTTACAGATAAAGAGTCCGAGGGTCAGAGAAGTGATGTGACAACCCTGGTAAGAAGCAGGAGTTGGCATCCCAGTCCTGGCCCATATGACCCCGTTCTGCCTCCACAGGACTGGAGTTAAGGTGTGTGGGCAGGTTGGGGTAGGGGAAGGCACAAAGACCAGCAAAATCCTTCTCTCCTAGGGGACTCCACCCTTGGCCCCAGCATCTCTGGCTTCTGTAAGATCTCCTGGGCAGAAACCTGTTCTCAAACAGCCATCTAGTTGTCTGCCTTTTTGCTTTTTCTTTTCCTTTTAAAAAAGTTCTTGTGCAAATTCTGCTCTTATGGGTCAGAGATTTTGTCTGGGCCTGGGTCATCAGAGAGACAGAGAAAGAGGAGCCCTGGGGTGGAGTGAGAGGATGTGGGCTGGGCCAGAACCCCAGAGCAAGTCAGCCTGCCCTTGCAAGGCTTGTGCTGGTCTTTAAAGGTTGGCTTCTTTCCCCAGTCTCCATTCGTCTCCCCTGCCGGGTAGGATGGCGGTGCTGAGAGGGCAGACCTTCCTCCGTGGACCTCCTCTTCCAGGTGAAAGAGCAGCCTGCTCCTCCAGGGCTCCCTCCCTTCAAAGTACCCTGTTGATCAGCCCCGGGGGGCTTTAGTATATCCATCCCCACATCTTCCAGTGGTTCTTGTTTAGTCTGTTGGGCTGCTATAACAAAATACCATAGACTGGGAAGCTTATAAACAACAGAAATTTCTTTCTCACAGTTCTGAAGGCTGGGAAGTCCAAGATGAAGATACCAGCAGATTTGGTGTCTGGTGAGGGCCTGCTATCTGGTTCATAGATGGCGTCTTCTCGCTGTGTCCTCACATAGGGGGAGGGCAAGACAGCTCTCTGGGGTCTCTTGTATAAGGTTTCTAATCATCTCACAAATCATCTCACCCCACCCATCATGCCATCACCTCTTTGGGTTAGGATTTTAACATATGGATTGGGGCGGGGGTGGTGGTGGGGTACACACATTCAGACCGTAGCAGCCCCCTTCTTGGTAATCAGTCAGTCTTTTTAAATTGGGAGCATATTTTAAATTGGGATCCCTTTAAAAAATCAATTGAGGTGAAAGACGTCTATAAGGAAAATTATACAACACTAATGAAAGAAATTGAAGAGGATACAAACAAATGGAAAGACATCCCATGCTCATGGATCAAAGCAATTAATATTGTTACAATGATAATACTACCCAAAGCAATCTACGGATCAAATCCCTACCAAAATACCAATGGCATTCTTCATGGAAATAGGAAAGAAATAGTAAAATTTGTATAGAACCACAAAAGACCCAGAATAGCTGAAACAGTCCTGAGAAAAAAGAACAGGGCTGGAGGTATCACACTGCCAGACCTCAAAGTATACTACAGAGCTGTAGTAACCAAAACAGCATGGCACTGGCATAAAAACAGACACATGGACAAATGGAACAGGATAGAGAACCCAGAAATTAATCTACATATTTGTAGCCAATTTATTTTTGACAAATATGCCAAGAACACTCACTGTGGAAAGGACAGTCTCTTGAATGAATGGTGCCAGGAAAACTGGATATCCATTTGCAGAAAATGAAACTAGACCCCCACCTCTTACCCTAGATAAGAAACAACTCAAAATGGATCAAGACCTAAATGTAAGACCCAAAATAACAAAACTGCTGGAAGAATACATAAGGATAATACTTCAAGATGTTGGTCTAAGGAAAGATTTTATGAATAAGACTCCAAAAGCACAGACAGCAAAAGCAAAAATAAGCAAATAGGATTATGTCAAACTAAAAAGCTTCTATACAGCAAAGGAAATAACAAAGTGAAAAGACAACCTACAGGGAGAAAATATTTGCAAACTACTCATCTGACAGGGGATTAATATCCAGAATATACAAGAAACTCAAACACCTCAACAGCAAAAAACCCAAACAATCAGATATAAAAATAGGCAAATTATCTGAACAGATATTTCTCAAAAAGAGACATACAAATGGCCAAGAAATATATAAAAAATTGCTCAACATCACTAATCATCAGGGAAATGCAAATGAAAGCCACAATGAAGTATCATCTCCCCCCAGTTAGGAATGCTATTATTAAAAAGTCAAAAAATAACAAATGATGGTGAGGATGTAGAGAAAAGGGAACTCATACACTATCGGTGGGGATGTAAACTAGTATAACCACTATGGAGAACAGTATGGAGGTTCCTCAAGAAACTACGCATAGAATTATTATATAATCCAGCAATCACACTACTGTGAATTTATCCACAGGAAAGGAAATCATTATAGCAAAGAGACATATGCACCCCCACATTTAGTGTAGCACTATTCATGATAGCCAAGATATGGAATCAACCTAGTTGTCCAATAACAGAAAAATGGATTTTTTTAAAAAAGGTGATATATATACAATATGGAATACTATTCAGCCATAAAAAAGAATGAAATCCTGTCATTCTAGGCAACGTGGATGGAACCAGAGGATATGTTAAGTGAAGTAAGCCAGGAATGGAAAGTTAAACATTGCATGTTCTCACTCATATGTGGAAATTAAAAAAAAGTTGATCTCATAGAACTCAAAAGTAGAACAGAGGATACTCAAGGCTAGGAAGGTCAGGGGGAAGGTGGGAATAGGGAGAGATTTGCTAAAGCATAAACTTACAGCTAAATAGGAGGAATAAGTTCTTATGTTCTATACTACCATAGCATGACTATAGTTAACAATAATATGTAGTTTCAAATAGCTAGAAGGAAATTGTTGAATGTTGCCAACACAGAGAAATGATGAATGATTGTGGTGATTGTTATGCTAATTGCCCTGATTTGATCACTATACATTATATGTATTGAAACATCACTATGTGCTCCATGAAAACGTAGAATTATTATGTGTCAATTAAAAAAATAAAAAATGAATTTAAACATTATAAAAATTAGGGTAAATAATATAATAGCAGAGAAAGATATACAAAAATTAAAAGCATTCTACCCACCCTTTTTCCTTGTCCTGTCCTATTCCCCAGGGGACCACTCTTAACAATTTCTTATTTATCCCTAAAATATGTCTACATATAGAGAAGCACGTATAGTTACAAGTTCACTATATGTGCTTTTAAAAAAATACATACAAATGGAACCATACTGTAATCATATTGTTTTGCAACTTGCATCTTTATACTTAATGTCAGATCTTGGACATCTTTTTCATGTCGATGTCTACAGATCTGCTCATTTTTTATAACGACTATAAAGTCTATTGTAAAAGTATAAGTGATCGGTTTCTTTTTTGATGGATATTTAGGCTTTTCTATTGCAAACAGTGCTGAGATGAACAACTATGTAGATTAATTGCAACTGATTAGTAATGTGTGTGTTTAAAATTGAATATATGTTCCCAAATTTCCTTTCAAAAACATCATAACAATTTACAATTCCACCGATAGTGTACAAGAATGCCCATTTCCTTATATTTGCACTAACACTGATATTATTAAACTTTTGAATCTTTGCTAATTTGATAGGTAAAAAATGGTATCTCATTTAAAACATTTAAATGCCTTTAAGAGTGAAGCTGAGTATATTTTTCTATATTTGTTGACTATTTGAAGTTCTTTTTTTGTGAACCCCATGATGTTGGCCTTTGACTATTTTGAGGGAAAGCTATTCTTTTTCTCATTGATTTGTAGGAGCTCTTTGTGTATTAAGGAAATAAACATCCAAAATTCATTTTATTTTTTCCCTCACTACAAATTCCATGTTTGGAAAGATTTTGTTAAACGGCGGTTGTAAAGTTATTATTACAGTTCTTTCTCCATTTTCTCTCTCTGATCCAAGCATACTTACCCTCAAAATGTTTATCTGCACAGATGGCCAATGTTTCTGCATTGAGTTGATACAATTCTAGCCAAAAGCAAAGTGTTGGAATTCTTGTTAATCCCAGAAACCTCACCATGGATAAATGTAGGATATCTATTGGCTTTCTGAAATATTTTAAGTGGCTTGAGGAACCCTGGAGGCCTGGGACCCTAGAGCGGGAGCTGTCACTTCCCTTGGCCAGCCCAGCTCGCTGGAGCCAGCAGTGTGGTCTGCACCTGTGTGTGCCCCTCCGTCCAGCTGCGGATTCTTCTGTTCTAGTGAGTGGGCTGAGTGTTTGCATGCTTTCCCCTTTGTTTATAGGCGCTTTTGGGTGTGTGTCCTTCTTCCCTTCAGCAGAAGGTCCCTGAGGCAGGACTGAACCTGCCCTAGGTCAGGCCCTGAAGGACTTTACTGGGGGCTGAGGAGGGCGGTGAGGAGTGGGGTGCGGGAGAGCCTCCCCACAGGCCCAACCCTCTGGCTCATCCTCCAGCCTCTCCACTTCCTTGGGGAAATGTTCCCAGAGCCAGGTCTTGTTCCTTCCAGGCGGGTGTAGGCCCCTGGGCAGCTTGGGAGGTGGTATGCAGAGCCCTGGATTGGGAATGGGGTGCTGGACACAAAATGTGGGCTTGTGTGTCCTAAAGAGGAGTTGGGGGCATAGATGGGTACTGGGATGGGCGAAGGTGAGAAGGGGACGCCCTGGGCAGGGAGGCGGTTTTCAGGTTTCAACCTAAAGGTGGCTTCACTTGGGTGACACTGTTCGCTCCTAGTCCTGCGATGTGTGTGAGTCGGGGGTGGGGGTAAGGGTGGTATCTGAGCGCTCAGATGTGGGCAGTGGGGAGAGAGGAAGAGACGCCAGAAACCTGCCTCTGATTCCTGACCTGCCTGCGCCTCTGCAGCTGACTTAGAAGTTTCCAGGTTTGATTGTTTTTTTAACCCAGGGCTGACTTTTAAGAGACTGCCACATTCCTGGGGGATTGGCAAGTGAGTGTGATTAATGGGGCTGGCAGCAGGAGGCAGAGTCTGAGGAAGTCAACAAGAACTCCAAGTGACACCCTGGAACTCCAGACTCCCAGCTGTGGCAGGTGTCCTGCTGGGGACTGGTCCCTCTGCTGAACCAGGATGCCCACCTCTGGGGGAAGGGAAGGGGAAGGAGCCTGAGTGCTCTTGGTGGGGGACACATTCCCTTGCCTTTTCCCATCAATGGCCCCCACCTCCCAGGGCCGGCTTTGTGGGCATTAGGGCTTGGCCCTGCTCTCTGCCCTGGGGCGCAGCTCTCCTGCCCAGGTGGGGAATGCAGGGCTGGGAGGGGGTTGGGGCTGAGCCAGGTAGACCTGGGTCTGTCTCCTGGAAATGTGCCTTGGTGGCAAGTGACTTACCCTGCAATGCCTGAGGTTTTCTTCTTTCTTCCTTCTTTCTTTCTTTTCTTCTTTTCTCTTATCTTCTCTCTTTTTTTCTTCCTTTTTCTTTCCCTTCCCTCCCTCCCTCCCTCCCTCCCTCCCTCCCTCCCTCCCTCCCTTCCTTCCTTCCTTCCTTCCTTCCTTCCTTCCTTCCTTCCTTCCTTCCAAGATTTTCTTTAAAACAGAGCCAGCAAGATAGCGCCTGGCTCCGACTTTCATTACACATTATCTCATTGGCTGAATTTGCTCTGCCTGGGGCCCAAATGAGTCTCTGCAGAGGGAGTGAGAAAACAGCCTCACTTTCCAAATGTTTTACTTGGGTCTGCAGGACAATTATCTCACTAAATATACAAATCTACCTTGAGGATGGATGTGACTGGCACTCCCACGCACATGTACAGTGCGACTCGATGGGTGTATTGGCTCCTATTTCCTCTATCCTGGTCCTCGCGGAGCCCATCACAGCCAGACTGGGAGGGCTCCAGTCCTGACACTGAATGTGGCAGCGAAAATTGTGGCTTCAGAGCCAGGTAGACGCAGGGCAAACCTGGCCCTGCCACACAGGAGCTGCCTCCGTGGACCAGTTGCACACCTGTGAATGGGGACCTGGCAGTGCCCACCTGCTCAGGCTGTGTGAGGATTGAGTCACGGCAGGTGTGTGAGCGCCTGCAAGGGTGGGGGTCCAGGGTGGCTCAGTCCCTCTGCTCTCGCCTTCCAGGTGGTGCCCCTCCCCCCCTTCCCAGCCAGGCCCCTCTGGGTATGTCTCTAAGGGACTTTTCTCATCTATAAAATGGTCAGGCTTTGAAACCCCTTTCAGCCCTGCAGCCTGATGGCCAGTCTCTGTCACTGACTTTGGCCCGGGCTGTCCAAGTCCACAATCAAGTTAGCAGGTTCAAGGGCTCAGGCTGAGAACTGAGGACGTAGTGTTTTGGTGAGAGAAGGGTCAGGAAGGGCTGGGACATGAAGTAGCTGTGGGCCTCCCACTGGGGAGGGAGGAGGTGCTTCCTGGTAGTTGACATGGGATGGGGTGTGTGTGTGGGGCTGACTTCATTGGTGGGGGGCAGGTGTCTCCCAAAATAACAATTGTCTCATTTTCTCATTGTTCTGGAGCTGGCCCAATTGTGGTGGTGTCTGTCCTGGAACTGCCAGTACAGTGTGTGTGTTGGGGGTAGATGTGACAAAATGCAGCCCTTGATGGGGCCGTAGGACAAAGGCTTCTCAATTTCTTTGCTGCTGCTTAGGGATTATTTTATGCCTCTGCCATCCATGAAATCAATGGCTTCTGTCTAATTAATTCTTTCAAGGACTGTATTGAGCTAGGCCCAGGAGACTGTGCTCTAGCCCCAGAGACTGGCCTTGTGCTGAGTACCAGAGATAAAGCAAGAACCAGATGTGATTCCCACGCCCCCCGAGCCTACAAGCCCGCGGTGCAATGTGGAATGCAGGGAGACCGTGCTCGCATGGCTGTGGGGTCGAGGGCTGTGGTGCCCAGAGATCGGGGCAGCAGGACCTCCACTGCCAAGGAGGGCTTGAGCCTGCACCAAAGACCAAAAGAGCGTCAGTGTGGTCCCCAGAGTGAGGACAGACACCTGCAGGCTGCAGTCCCACTTGTGCAAGCTCTGAGAGGCATGAAAGAACACAAGTGGTTGTAGAACTAGATGTGGCATGATGTAGCCAGAACCTTGGGCACAAGGACAGTGGGACAAATGAGATGGAGATGCTTATCCTGTGGGTCACATCACCGAGGCCTGGGGGGCCTGTCTGAGGAGTCTGGACTTTGGCCTGTGGGCAGGGGTCCCAAACCCAGCCGTCTACAGGGACCATAGTGGGAGGAGAGGGAGTGAAGGTGCCGGGGCATGAAGAGGTTGCCCTGGGGAGAGCGGGCCTCGTCCCCACAGCTCTAGCTACCGTCCCAGGTGGGAGGGCAGACCTGGTATAATATGTCATCCAACCCTCTTTCAGAGAAGCCAGAAATCTGGATTTTTATGGGGGCACATTTATTTTTGAATGTTAGCAACTAACTCAAATTTAACATGCAATGAAACAAAACATGTGGCTCAGGCCTAGCAGGAAAGGTCTGCGATCTGGGTTTGGCACCAGTGCACTGGTGTGTGGCTGCTGCCCGGGCTGGGAGGGAGGTGCCCACAGGTTCTGGGGGAGAGGGACTGGGTCAGGGTTTGCTCCCCACGGGGATGTTCTGGGGATGGCTGTAAGGGAGGCCGGAGTCGGGAGAGCAGGAGAGACCAGTAAGGAAGCTAGTGGCAAAATCTCATTCTTCTTGACTCATTCATTTAACAAATGTTTATTGAGCACGTGCTGTGTGCCAGGCACCGTTCCAAGCAGGTGTTATTAAGGGAGGCCCAGCCTCACTTTCCGCACCCCCAGGCCAAGGTCCAGGCTGATTGTGCTGTGCCTTCCCGGCCTCCGTCCTTTCTCTGCAGGCTCCGAGGCCACACTTCACAGTCTAGGCCAGATCTGTTCTCTGCGGGGCCTCCTGAACCCCAACACAGCCTGTTTTCTGGGTTTTGCCCCTACTGCAGTCACACTCCGTCCTCTTCTCCTCCTCTGCACACTTGTCCCTTAGCTCCTGGGTGCAGCAGAAGAGGAATAATCGTGTCCTCAGCTTCGCTGGTGGGAAGGAAGGAAATCAGCAGAGCTTTCACCCTGGATGTGTGTTCATGCCTCTGGCTGAGAGCCAGCCTGCGTCTATGCTAATCCAAGAGCCCTGGGGGACACAAGGGTCCCTGTCCTCAAGGCATGCCCAGGGATAGGGGAAAAAGCCCTGTCTGTCACCAAGAGCAAAACCACTCAATGCCCAGAGGATGGCCCCCATGAGCCTTTGAGGGCCGTGGGAGCGTAGAGGCGCCATTCTTAGTGCTGGGCACTTAGCCTTCATGGTCTCACGGAAGCCGCACCACAGCGCATTAAGATCAGCCCTGCTATGGTCCCATTTTTACAGATGAGGAAACTGAGGCTCAGAGAGTTGAATAAACTATTTGAGATCACACAGCTGCCAGAAGCAGCACATTGATTTGACCCCAGGGTGGCTGAGCGCAAAGCCCACTGCCTTCATGGATGAGGGGCGCTGCCCTCGGGCTTGGGGGGGCCCAGCCTCAAGTTGTGGTGGAGAGGACCATGCCTTTTCCTCCTCCTTTTTAGTGTGTGGCAATTTCAGTAGTGGGGTGTCAGAATTGGGGAGGAGGGGTGCTGCCGGGGCGCATCCCCAGTGGGTATCCGCCAACGCTGTCTCCAGGATGGGGAGTTTCTCCAGGGTGACGACACAGCAGTGTGATAGCACCTGGCCGCTGGCGCATGGCCCTGCAGTGCCATGCCCCACCCCACCCTCCGCTGCCCCTTGCCCAGCCCCTCTCTCTGGTCTCTGACTCCATGGCACAGGCCTCTCTCTCCCTATCTTTCCCTCCTTCTCCTTCTAGACAAAGATAGCCCGACATTATGAATGAGCGTGGATTAGGAGCCAGGGTCTGTTAACTCACATGTGACTTCGATGCCAGGCTGGTGAAATGGGCATAAGCTCTGACTATCCTGCAGTGACCTGGTGGCGGTCAAACCATCCAAGATTACAGGAGGAAATTGCCAGAAAAATTATGAGGCATGTGCCATTCATTCATTCAACAAGTACTTTTTGAGCACATACTCTGTGGCAGGCCCTGGATTTTAGGGGCACAGTTCTGAGGAAGACACACAGAGCTCCTAGCTGCAGAGGGCTGACGGTCTGGAGCGGGAGGCATTAAATAGCCGTGTGGATAAATAATAAGTACATACGACAAGACTGTTTAACGGGGACTGAAAGTGGGGTCTACAGGCTCTCCTGAGGCAGGGGATGGATTTAAGCTGGATGACGGGGAGTTGGCTGTGCAAGGCTGGGAAGGGGACCCCGGGTGTGTGTACAAAGCACCGACGTGGGGAATAACTCAAAGGCTTGTGACAGGGCAGTGTGAGCTGGGGGAGGCCAGATTGGGCATGGTCTTGCGAGAGGGAGCTGGAGAAGGATTTATCTCTATCTCTAGTACTTTGCTCTTTCACCTGGGGCCCGGCAATTCTCCCTGCCTTCTTTGCCCTTGGTGTCCATTCTGTGTGGGGAGAGGTTGGGCCTGGGGGAGGTCTCAGCCCCCATGCCCTTCCCAGGCAGAAGGGCAGCTGATTGGAAGCAGATGTCTTGCCCTGGTGGGGCCGGGCGGGAGTGGCGAGGCCATGGTGGGCCTGGCTCCCCGGTGCTGACCTCAGACCTGCACCGCTGGCATGTCCAGCCCGCAGACTCTCTGTCAGCAAAGCCGCATCCGTCCTGCAGAGAGACGGTCACTGTGGCTGCCCACACCCCCAACCCAGCAATTTCCCTGCCACAGTGAGAAACCTCCCGTATTCCTGGGCCAGGGCCCAGCCTCCTCCAACTGGGCCTGGAGCCCTGGCTGGGGGAGGGAGAGATGCCAACTAGGTTCTTGGAAAGGCTCGAGGTTGGAGGAAGTCTCTGTGACCCTCACCTGGCTCCGCAGCACACCTGGACCAGCACAAGGCCAAATGAGGCCACCTTGTCCCACTTGCCATGCCCTAGGCTCTGCGCTAAGTGCTTTCCATTCTCCCACTTAATCCTCACAACAGCTCCATGAGTCCTAGTGTTAGGCAAGTTTGAGGCTCAGAGAGGGCACCTCGTCACACAGCTGGGAGGTGCGAACTGGGATCTGAACCCAGCTTGTCAGGTCCAAAGGCGTGACCCCTGTGGTCCTCTGCAGTGGGGCCCTGGCTGTTGCTCCTGTCCCTCTCAGGTACTCCCTGTGCCCGTTGGTCCCGGGGGAGCCCAGGTCAGCTCTAGGCTTCTTGTGTCCCGAAGGCCCTGGAGGTCTCTGTCTTGGCACAGGGCACCAAGATGGGCCCAGAGAGTGTTGGAGCAGCCACTGGATGGGGGGAGCCTGAGCTCCGGACACTGTCAGTGGCAGTGTGCTTGCTGCTGAATTAGTTTGGACCACGCCCAGGGGTCCCTTCACAGAGGGGAGTTACCCCCAGGAACCACCGTCCATACCCCTCCCTTTCTAGGGCAGCTGCCTCCACCCTGCCCTGCCTGCACGCTCCCCAACCCCCGCTGCGTACCTGGAGCATCCAGCAATCTCCACGGTGTTCCCAGAGACCATCTTGTGTCCTTCAGCAACCCTGGAGGACCCCTCCCTGACTGCTCTTTACTCTGAGGCTGCCCTAGAAATGCTTCCCCTTTCCTCTGCTCCTGCAGGGCTTCCCTGCTCCTCCTGCAGACCTGCCTGCCTCCCCACCGGCCCAGTTTCCCTGGTCTATTTTCCCCTCTTCTGCCCATCCCAGCATCTCTACCTGATCCCCACCCCGTCAGAGAGACCCTTTTGCTCTCTCAGTCAGTCAGTCAGCAACCATTCATCGAGCCATGTCAACATACCAGCTGAGAGCTCAGGTTCTGGAGCCAGGCGCCTGGGGACACAGAAATGCAGCCCTCTCAGCCCTGCTCCTGGAGCATAAAGAGCAAAGGCAAAGGCTCCACCGCTGGATGCAGCCTCGACTTTGGCTTCCCCCAGATGTATAGTTTCTGAGAAGGAAAAAAAAAACGTGGCAGGATGTCTCACTGAAACCACTTTTCTCCCTGTTCTGTGTGAGTCACCTTGGTGGTCCTGGGGCAGGTGGATCAGCACTGAGGCTTACTATGGGGGAGGGTCCTGGGGGTGGCAGAGGTGTTCTGGGGACTTTCATACATAGAGGAATAATGAGGCCATTTGTGTTTTGGGAGAAGTAGCCCCAACCCCAGTGTGGGTCCCAGGGACTCAAACTGCTCCAGTCTGTGGGGTGGACTCAGAGGCCGCAGCAAGCCCGGCGTCTGGGGAACAGCCACATGTGTGCACGCGCAAGCTGCGAGTGCGGATAGTAACCCCAGCGGCAGGACGGAGCAGGTAGTAGCCCTCAGTCACCTTGTCCATCCTTGGAGCCATCCCCTGGAAGGTCCACGTGGCCTGTGTGGTACTCGGGTTGGCACAGGACCAGCTTCCTCCTCCTGACCACGTGGCACTCCTCCGTGGGAGCTGGTCGGTGCTCCGGTTCTCCTGGCCGAGGTGCAGAAGTTGGACTTTCCACCTCCCTCTTTTTGAACACATAAGATCTGGAGGTTCTTGGGCAATGCAGAGGGAGAAGAAGCTTCAAGGGGAAGGTCTATTTTTCTTTCAAGTATAGTGAATTGAGTCTGGATGGTTTTCACTAAAACTACAACGTCAAAGAAGTGCAATAGTATTTGTAGGTCCAGTGTCTGCTGCCACTCACTGTGGGTACAGAAAGGACAGCTCCTATTTCTTATCAGCTCACCGTGCGCTGGGTGCTGAGTCTCCCGTACACATTACGTATGTTTTATTTAATCTTCACAACTTTTGTCACAGTTTTACAGATAGGGAAACTGAGGCATAGGGACATTAACCAGTTTTCCCGAAGTCACACAGCTAGCCAAGCTCTGTGACTTATAACTCACACATCTCCCACTCCAAAGTCCTTCAACCGCAGATCTCACCCTACTGCTCTGTCTGGGGGTCCCCTGAGGATGTGGGGACCCCAGGAGGTATAGCCTGCCTCGAGGAGCCCTGGGGTCCAGAGGCCTGAAGAAACGGTGGGGCCTCCGTCAGGTGCCCGTCTCCTGAAACAGCTGGATTCCATTACAGTGTGGACAGCAGTTTTTAGAAAGCCACCTTCTCCCGGCTGCAAAGGAACAGGGTGACCACAGCCCGTGAACCCTGGGGCCCCTCGAGTTCCCACTGCCCGCCTGGGAGGGTTTCATAAACCCATTGACGTTGACAGGGCAGCCTGTGTGGAGAGCTCAGGAAGCCCGGGGGCCCTGTGGTCTGCCGGCATTGCTCAGAGTTTCCGGGGCTGAGCTCCTGCTGCAGGGCCTGCTCAGGACTCTGCCAGGCCCGTGCCCCTGCGCTGCTGCCCCCGTGGGCTCTGCCTGGCTCTGAGATAAGTGCAACTGACTCCAGGGCCCCTGAAGGGCCAGGAAGGCCCCATCCTCTGGGTGCTGAGCCTTGGGTTAGCTGCTGAGGCCCTGGCGATGGCCCCAGGGTGTCCGAAGGTTTCTTGGAACCAACACTACCAGGTGGGCCAGGGACAGTGCCACGTCCAGTCAGAAGACCACTCAGAGCCAACACGAGTGCTGCCACCTCAGGCAGGTATCTTACCTCCCTGAGTCCCTCCCCTGGTCTACCTCACAGGGCTGTTGTAAGGCCCTTGGCGAACAGGAACACACCCTGCCAGTGTCGGAGGCCCCAGCAGGGTCTGACCTGGCTCCTGCCCCTAGCTGGTCCTCCTGTCTCCCTGCTCTGCCTGGAGACTGGACTTGCAGGTTTCGGAATAGGGGAAAGCATTTCAGGTGGAGCACGGCCCGAGCCAGGGCACAGAGCCAGGTGCACACAGGCAGTGAGCTCATTGTGCCAGGAACGGTTCTAAATGTTTTACACATATTAACTCACTTGCCTCTTAGCATCCCTATTAGGTAGGTGTTAGCTTGCCGCATTTTACAGATGAGGCGATGGAGGCCCAGAGAGGTAAAGTTACTTATTCAAGTTTCACACAGCTAGAAGTAGGGAGCCAAGATTTGAACCTAGGCAGTCAGAGATGAGAGCATGAGTGGAGGCAGAGGTGGTGGGAATGGAAAGGGTGGGAGAAACACCAGGGACAGGGCCATATCTGCCCTGTGCCCTGCTGCAAGGCCAGTGTCCAGTGCAGTGCTAGGCACATAGTAGGTGCTCAGAAGGTGTTCCTGAAACATGCACTTTGCAGACAGTGTGCTGACTTGCTTGTCTGGAGACGCTGTCATTTCATACAACAAAGAGGTGTTAGAATCGTTGCCGCCACCTTTGGGCTGAATCAGCCCTGCCCAGGCCTGTCCAGGGGCAGTAGACTCCTCCCCAGTGGGGCTGCTGGACCCCACTGGCAGGAGGGCCCCCAGTGAGCAGGCAGGAATTTTAAATAGCTTCTTAATCTCCCTCTGCCCCCCTCCCCTTAGGCCCAGCCTCTCCTGCCTTCCCTCCACTGCAGCGCTGGCATCTCTCACTCCTTCCTTCCCTGAGGAGTGTTTGGGGGGCGGCGCAGGGTAAAAGGTGGGCGGGCCAGGAGTCTGGGAAGAGGCAGCCAAACGTGGAGGACAGCGTTTGCTGCCGGCAGAGGCTGCTGAGAGACCAGCCTGTCTGCAGGGCCGGGGAGCTGGGCTGGTGAGAAAGGAAGCTTCCTACTCTGTGGCACTTAGACCCCACCAGGAATGTGGCTTTGGGCCAGGATCCCTCTGGGCAAGAAAGGATGACTCGGCAGAAACAGTGTCCTGGCCCCACAGGATAACTGGAGCCGCTGCTCTGGGGGCTGGTGCCAAGTGGCAAGGCTGGAGAATTAATGACCCCTCCGCCTCTGCCTCATCTCTACCCTCCGGCACCTCTCCCCTTGCCCCAGACCTCCTGAGATGCTATTCTCTGGGCCAGGGTTTTAAGACCCTCAGAGTGGCAAGGACTGGTCTCCTCCACCGACTTTCAGACAGTTGGGAGGAGGCAGGGGCTGGAATTGATAAGTGGTGAGGCAGAAGCAGTTGGCCTTCAGGCCCCCCAGGCCTGCCAACGGCAGGAGCCCAGCACGAATGGGGGGTGGGGACATGGGGCAGCGGAGGGAGCTGGCTGGGGCTGGGCCCCGGGGAATTCCAGCCCAGGAGAGCCAATTGGAAGCACATGTGTTTAGACAGGCATGGAACCCACAGAGCTGCTTCTTCCAGCCCAGCTTCCCAAGGATTAAGGATCTCAGGAATCCTGGGAAATGTGTCTTTGTCACCAGAGGCCCCTCATGGCACAGACCAGTCACCTCCAGTTGATGCCAGCCTCCCGCCCACGTGCACCCCAGGTCCTGAGCAGAAGTGGAGGATGACAGTGGTGGTGAAAATGATGACCTTGTCATAGTTGGGTGGCTGCGGCTGCTGCTACCATTTACTGTTTCCCAGACATCGTCCTAACCACTGCGACCTGTTTAATCTCGTATTCCACACAGCAACCTTATAAGGTAGGTAGGTATAGCATTGCCCTCATTTTCTAGAAAGGAAACGGCCTTGCAGAAGGGTGCATAGCTTGCCCAAGGTCACCCTGGTTGTGAGTGGCAGGATAAGCTTCTACATCTGGGCTCTTAATTGCTCTGCTTGGTCCTGTATCCCTTGGAGGAAGGAAAAAGGGCAGAGTTCCCGTGGCTCTGCCTCCTCCCCTGGGTGCCATGCAGAGATTGAGGGCCATGGGGTTGGCCTGTGGAAACATTGACCCCTTTCTAGGAGGCATTGCAACATCGGTGGTTTTCTGTGCAATGCAGCATAGAGTTCTCAGGTCTGGTGAGCAGTGAAGACTCTGGGATTTGGGCCTAGAAGACATGAGTCTTTCTCCTGACTTAGCAGCTATGTGACTTTGACACTTCTTTTTGTCTCCCTGGATCTTGGTTCTCTCACTGTAAAATGGAAGAGAAGAATACAACTTGCTCTCCATCACTGGCTGGTGAGATGAAATGAAGACCCTGACTCCATTGCAGCCAGGGGCCAGGCCAGGGAGAAAGTGGGGTGCGGGGTGGGGGAGGGTTTGAGAGGGAGGAGGTGAGGGAGGTGGTGGAAGGGAGTGTCAGGGGCTGGCATTATGCTGCTAGGCTCCTGGGTCTGGAGAGAGGCTGCAGAGATCAGGATTTTGTTTCATGACAGATTATGGGACAGCTACTTTGCACTAATCCATCTGCCTGATAGAGGTCACCCAGGAGTGACCCAGGAGCCTCCGGTGAGGAGGCAGAGCAGAATGACTGCCTCTTCCCAGGAAAATCCCTGAGCAAAACTGTTTGAGGTGCCAGGTGACAGCCAGTTTCCTGCAAGTGCTCTGTTTGCTGACTTCTTCTGTCCTGCTCTAACCTGGCTTCTGTTAGTTGACTGGTTCCTGTTGCCTCAGCAACAGAGCAATAACGGAGGTGGCTGCGAATGGCTATATTAAATCACTTAATTATCACAAGCAGGCACTGCCAAACAGGGGTGGTTACAGCTGTGCTAGCCTTAGTCACAGCCTGCACCCAAATGTGGCTGAGATGGTCGTAAATATGCACGAAATAATAGACCCCAACAGATACATCTTGGTTGATTGCAGAGCCTTTGGAATTATGAAGACTATTACACTATGTCCATTACAATTTTATCACTGAGTCTATTTTATTATATTCAAAACCTTGGCAAACCAGTAATTTACATAGGATGTGTGTGGCCAGGCTCCTTCCCAGTTACCCCATTCCCCAAACTCTTTATAAGCTTTTATCAATAACAGCAGGTCTGCACTGTTTGGGGTGTCATTATGGCTCTCTCTTGGAACATCCTGTAGTGGTTATTTTTTTGGAAACATCGTTTGGTTCATAATCTCTTAGCAACAGCACTTTGAGGGCTAACAGCCGATGTATAATCCCAGTGAGATGATTGTGGCTCGTGGGCAAACAAACCCACAGCAGCCAAGTCCGGGCACTCTCTGATTATGGGTTTAATTGTTTTAGGTCACTGAACGTCACCGGCACCCACAGCAGGTCAAACTCGCTTTGTTATCTGTCTGTGAGCATTTAGCCCGGCAGCCACACACCGGGGGCCCCAGAGGACTCTCAGAGTCACCGAGTGTCCCAAGCATCACAGACCACGGGGGGAGAGGAGGAGCGTTCGCCTCACTCTCTGTGTGTGCCCGGCACTTCCTCTCATCCTATCCTCACAAGCCCTTGTGCAGCAGAATTCCGACTGTCCCGCCAGAAAGGTGGCACCACTGGCAGGATTCACACCCAGGCCTGCCGAGCCCACGGCTTTCGCCCTTTCTGCTCATTCTCTGCCAACATGCACGCCTGCCGGCCAGCTGGTCTTCACTGCGTGCTGGGTCTCTCTGAGATTCTGCCCCAGAGCGGAGCACAGGAGGGTCACTGCCACAGACCCATTCCGCAGGCCACAGGCCACACAGGCAGTGGACACATCCGGCGCTCAGTGAGGGTGGGGCCTGCCTGCTGTCAGGGTCGAAATTCCCCTTTTATTCCAGTTCTTTCTGGCCTCTCCCAGAGGTTGAGACTGTAGTTCTCCATCTGTGTAGGGTAGGAATAACACTTTTTAAAACATTGTTGTCCCTGTTTACAGATCAGGAAATTGAGGGTCAGTGTGATTGGGTGATATGCTGTAAGTCACAGAAAACAGGTTCTCACCGTGACAGCCGCAGCCCACCCCTCTGCCACACGGCAGAGGTGGACGGGCCGGGACACTCTTGAGGCTTGTGCTGGGCCTCACTTACGTGGGCCCCTTCTAGCGCCCTAGAAATCTATTCAGATGGTCACATACCTTTGTAAAATTTGCAAAAATATTTTAATATTTTTTTCTAAAGGAGCACCCCCTCCAAGTGTATAAACCTCAGTTTCTGAAGAACCTGGATCTGCCCTGCGCATGAGTATATACCTTGAACATCCTACCTAAAAATTTACCCTCCCTTCCAGCCCCTTCCCCTGCTTCATTTTTCTCTCCTTAGCACTTGTCACTAGCACGCCATATATTTTGTATATGAATCTTATTGGTTGTAGATTGTAGGTGCCATTCAACAAGTGTTTTTGGATGAATGAACACAACCATTGTCCTTATGCCTGAAACAGTACTGCATAGTAGATGGAACGTGATTATTTCCATACTATAGACGAAGACGTGAAAGGTGACGTGCTCAAAGCCACCCACCGACAAATCCAATCCCCTTTCTACGTTCTGAGCTTCCTTTGAATTTGGCCATGTCTGGGTTTCCTCTAGCCGTGACATTGTCATTTACTCACAGATTGGACATTGTCCCACTGGTGTTTCATCCATGACTTTTCTCTCCTTCGACAAGTTTCCCTTTCTCCAAAAATCTTATCAGCCACCTCCCAAATATCTCTCCAACTTAATCACAGCCTTCTCCACAGTCCACCCTCCCTTGGCCTCCTGGTGTCTCCCTGCCCCCAGGCTGTTGCCCTTACAGCTTCCAGAGGCCAATCTGATTGATCACTCTCTTTCTGGAACGGGCTCTGGGATCCAGCCTTTGGATCCTCATTTCTTAGAGATCATATTTGAGTGAAACCCTCAGCCCACCCCACAAGGCCCATACTGCCTTTTTTTTTTCCAGTTTCTCAAACTCGCTGTCTCCTTCCTGACTCAGAGCCTTTGTACATGCTCCACCCGCTTCTGGTGCCAGAACTTTCTTCCCCTCATCTTTCCCTCCCAACCTACTTAATTTTTACTCACCCTTCTGGGCTCAAAGCAAGCATGACTTCTTCGGGGTTACCTTCCATGCGCCCCCAGCCTGGGTCAGAGCCTCTGTGAACCATCTTCACAGCTCTGTCTGTATCTCTGTTTAGAACTGATCACGCTTGTCATTCAACAGCCAACTGGGGATTATTTGTTTGTTTGTTTCACTTGTTGTTGCACCCTGCCTCCCCCTTCCTCCCCAGCCGGAGACCTAATCTCACAGAGGGCAGGGATCACGTTTGTCTTGCTCCCTGCGGTATCTCTGTTTTATTTGCTTGGCTTAAGGAATAAAGATATTTATTTGTAACTCTCAGAAGTGAGTGAGTGTTCCGTATTGGCAAGCAGCAGCACTGCTTGTGGCTATTTAGGGACCCAGGTCCCTCTTGTCATCCCTAGGAGTTGAGGCTGGGTCACTGCCACATCTGGGTTGGAACCAGCAGGAAGGGAACAGGTTTTCCGGGTCTTGGTTTGGTTCCAGTTATCTATTAATGAATAACAAACCACCCCCTAAATTTAATGCTGTAAAACATCAACCAGTTCATTATCTTCACAGATTCTTTGTGTCTGCAGGGAATTCTGGGGAATTTGTACAGAATACAGGGAGGATGGCTTTTCTCTCTGCTCTACAAGTTTGGGCCTGGGGGGGGGGCACTTGAATGACAAGGGGCTGCACCGTCTGGAGGCACCTTCACTCACCTGGCACTTGGCTGGAAGACTGGGTTCGGCTGGGCCTGTACCAGAGTATGGACACGTGGCCTCTCCACCATGGTGGCCTTGGGGGGATTGGACTTCTTTTATGGTGGCTCAGGCTCCATGAGCGAGTGTGCCCAGAGAACAAGGTGGAAGCTGTATAGCTTTCTATGCCCCAGCCTCAGAAGTCACACTGCTTCCCACAGTACTCTTGACTGAAGACTGCCCAAGTTCAAGGGGAGGGGCCATGGACCTCCACCTCTTGATAAGAAGAGAGTCAAAGATTATGTGGTTATATTTTAAAACCATTACAACCAAAGGGGCACATGCCAATGCCAGTTTTACTCAGATGCTACTGGTGAGAATGTAGTTACAGGGCCTCATCTAAATGCACAGGGCTGGAAAATGCTGTCTCTAGTTAGGAAGCCATGTATCAGCTTCAACTCTACCACAAGGGCAGAAGGGAGAATGGATTTTTAGTGGACTGTTAGCAATCTGCCACAGTCACTCCTCTGGCCACCAAATATCTGTGTGTCTCCCTCTTCCCACACTCACAGTACACTTCCTCTAGGGGAAAAATCAAAGTCCCAGTGACAGCATCCACTGCAGCGTGTTTGTTGAACGACTGACTGGACATTTGCAGAGCGTGTGTCCAGCCCATCCATTATGAAGATGAAGTGAGCAGAGATGATGTTTTATTCCTTAACCTTGAGCCTCCGTGGGCTAGTTCTAAGTGGGGAGGCAAAATCATGTAGCCTCTGGCCTATTAGGAGTGGAGAGAAATCTGCTCTTCTCTTTATCTTGGTACTTAATTCAATCACTTACAAAGTAGGAAACATCAATAAATGTTAATTGAAAGGAATGCTTATCTCGCTCGGCATCCAAAATTAATTTCAGATGGATCAAAGAGTCACATGTAAAAAATAAACACCTAAAATGCTAGGGGGAAAGCAGGGGTGCAGACAGTTCAAAGAAGATAAAACCAAATGCCAGTAATGCTATGAGAAGACGTGTTCATGTGGGGAGAGAGGAACGCTCATACGTTGTTGATAGGTGTTTAAGTTGATCACTTTTAGAAGGAGGATTTGGCAATAGCTTTTCAGATGTCCACTGTTCAATACTCTTTTATCCAGAAACTCCTCTACCAGGTATTTATTCTACAGATATACAATAAACTCACGAGTGAGCAAAACTATATATCAAAAATGTTCAATGCAGGCTTGTTTAGAATAGCAAAGTGACTGGAAACCACCTAAATGCCCATCCATGGAGACATTAAATGAAGTAGAACCCTATGCAGCTGTTAAGAAGAATAGGGTAGATTTGTTAGTATTCACGTGGAGAAATGTCCAAGAACACTGGTAACTGGAAACAAAAGGCAAGTTGGAGAACAGTGTGGATAGAGTAATTCCACTTGTGTGAAGAAAGAAAACAGCTGGGCATGGTGGCTCCCACCTATAACCCCAACTACTCAGGAGGCTGAGGCAGGAGGGTTGCTTGAGGTCCAGAGTTCCAGACCAGCCTGGGCAGCCTAACAAGACTTCAACTCTATAAAAAAATTTTTAAAAATTAGCCGGGTGTGGCACACACCTATATTCCCAGCTACTCAGGAGGCTGAGGTGGGAAGACTGCTTGAGGCCAGGAGTTCAAGATTGCAGTGAGCTATAATTGTGCCACTGCACCCCAGCTTGGGTGACTGTGCTAGATTTCATTTCTTTAAACAAAAACAAAAACAAAAAAAAGGAAAACAAGTAGATATAATTCATATGTATAAAAAATACCTGGAAAATTTTACAGAAAGTTTTAACAGTGGCTACTCCAGAGGGAGCAAGTTCAAGGCTGGGGTAGCAGAAGCGTTTTTACTTTTTGGTTTATACCATTCTCCTTGGCATGGATTGTAATCACTTTGGTAGGAGAATCAAAGTCACAATGGTGATTACTTCTAGGGAAGGATGGAAGAGAGTGACAGAGAGGTTAGGGGACCCTTTAACTATATTTATAATGTTATGTTTCAAAAAGAGATTGAAATGGTGAAAATGGTTAAGTTTTATGTTAGTATATTTTGCCACAATAAAAAAAGAAATTGAAGCAAATGTGGCAACGCGTTATGAATCGATAAGCTGGTTGGTGGGTACAAGGGTGTTCATTATATAATCCCCTATGCTTTTCTGAATATTTGAAACATTTCCTAACTTTAAAAAAAAGTTTCTTAAAAAAGGATTCATTCAATATAACAAGATAAAATAACTTCAAAAGAAACCAGAAAAATTGAGCAAAAGGAAATGTGGCCAACACTGCGTGCAACAGAGAAAAAAACAAGCAGCTTGGTAAATTTAATCATCTCATAGGAGGTCTGGAAACTTCCTGTTTCCCATTTTAAGCTCTAGGATGCATCTCAGCTGTAAAAAACAAGAGAGACAACTGTCGCTTTGAAAAGTGCAATTTACCAATCCAGCAGGGGGTGGGATTTCAGTGCTGGGAAGCTGAGGCAGGTGAACAGTCAGGAGCCTGTTTGTCCCCAGTGCAGCCGATAGGACTTCCAGGGCCTCATGGTTTCAGCAGCATAGGGGAAAAGGAGGCTGGACGGATTTACTACAAGCTCCAGGAGGGCCTCCTTGGGCAGAGGTGTGGGACAGGATGAGGAGCTGTCCGCTGGGCAGGGCAGGGCAGGTGCTCCTTGCAGGCCTCTGGCTGAGCCCTGGTCTTCCGTGCAGGGCCCTCCTTTTGCACTGGGTGCCAGTGAGTGAAGATGCCTCCAGGCAGTTCAGCCCCCAACCATTTGAGTCTTCCCACCCACCTTGGACTTCACCTCTCCCCTTCCCCGGCTCTCGCCCTGGAGAGCTGGAAAAGCAATGGGAGAGGGTGCCCCCTGAGGCATTCACACCTTCTCTTGGTTTCCTTCCCCGCACAGGTCGCCAGCAGGCCCTTAATCTGCTGCACCTGCAGTTCTTTGATCCATTTTGGTTTCCTTTCTTTGAAAAACTTTGACCATGATGCAGTCTTGACTCTGATACTTTGAAAACCCTCTTCCTGTAACCTTTTGATGCTGTGATGTGGGTGATAAAGAAATAAAGGGCAGAGGTCTGTGGGTCTCACCAGGGGCCTTTGTTATGGGCACTGGAGGAGAATGTCGCAGACCAGCTGACAGAAGGTGGGGCCAGCCCTGGAGAGGCTCTGAGGGCCTGGGTTGGTGGTGGTGGGGGGGGGCAGGCACTGCTGCTTTCCAATAATCAGGATGCCCAGCTGCCCTGGGTGTCCTGGGGGGCCCTGAGCTCCCTCTCGCCTAAATGCTGCCGTCTAGGGTGCATAGGACGGTTCCCGCACTGGGGGAGGTGTGCTTGGTGCTGCCAAGTTTCCTTCCAGGTGGGCCCATGATTCTAGGCAGAGCTAGGCTGTCTGGTCCAGCTGTCTGTCTGCCCCTCCACCCACCTCACACACTGCCTGAGGCCAGACCCTGGGCTCCATTCAGGCCTGATGCTGCTGCTGTCCTGAGGGGCTGAGAAGCCAGGCACTCTCCCTCCCGTGGCTGCAGGCTGGAGGTGTGAGTGCGCGTGTGGAGAGAGGGTTTCCGGGTTCCAGCCCCAGTGAGGACTCCAAGACCTGCTGAGCCAGCCTCTCGTCAGTGCACTGTTCCGATGTCCAGGCTTTCTAGGGCTGGCATCTGGCTTCTCAGTGGCCCTGATTTTGTGTTTCTCAGAAACCAAATGCTGGCAATCAGCCTATGCGTGCCAGGTTCCAGGCTTAATACATTTCAAATGTGGAACAACCAAAACATAAGCACGCTCACCACCTCTCTTTTATAGAGAAGGAAACTGAGGCACAGAAAGGTTGAGTGGCCCATCCAGCATCCCCAGTTAGAAAGGATGGAATCAGGATTGGGTCTCTTCCTACTTCCAGTCTGCCATTCAACGTCTCCACCCTGCTCTGCACCCTGCAGCCTGACCTGTGAGGACTGCACCCATGGGTGCCCTTGCCCTCTGCCTTGACCACTGGGGAGCACCAACAGCTTATGAGAGGCAGAGAGGAGAGTGAGGTCTGGGTACCTGTACCTCTTGCGGGGTAGCCACAGCCTGGCTACAACCCTCCACTGGGGCCACAGCTCCTGCCAGCTCCTGGCCCTCTCAGCTCCAGAGCTCTCTGCAGGTCTGGTGACCTCCCCTGGCCCCATCAGGCACAGCAGCAGAACGAATGGCCGGCTGCTATGGATCCAGGTCCCTGCAATCCTTTCCTACACCCTAGCCAGACTTTTGACAATAGACTCTTTATCGAATGCTCTTCACACCCCTGGATTTGAGAGTGTTGTCTGCTTCCTGCTGGGACCCTGCCTGATCCACGCCATCCAGCTCATCAGCAAGGACTCCCGGGTCTGCAGCGTCATTGCAGACTACAGCTGCACAGGAGGGGGCTCCTTTTTCTGATTCCTGCTCTTTCCTCTGTCTCTGCCCATACTTTCCAACCCCCCACCCCCTGCCACCACCACCCCCCTACTCCGCTCATCTCTCTGCTTTGCCTCCCACCCACACCTGCGATTCTTTCCCTGACAGATGTCTGGGATGTTTAGAGGATGAGAGTCCAGCTAAGCAACTGCTCCTCCACCCCAGCCGCCCGTGATGCATCCAGGAAGTGGTGCTCAGTGGGCTCCGAGGTCTTGGACGTCACAGGGCAGTCATGGAGGCCCTCGGTGTCCTGGTGTCCTGGAAGCCAGTGCACAGAAGCAGGGTGATTTCACATTGCTGGAAGAGCCCTCTTCTCTGGGGACCCTGATCAGTAAAGCTTACCTACTCACCCACTCACGCACTTGCAATGCGGAGGGGCTGGCTCTCCTCCAGGCCCACCCCAGGGGACCTCTGTGTCACTTCCTCAGGGAGGCTGTCCCTGGCTCCTGGCAGGGGCTGGCTGCCTCACCACGTGCTCCCAGCACCCCCCTCCCTCCTCATTTATAACCCTCATCACACTGATATCCCTCGCCTGCTGTCCACATCCTCCATCGTCACCCCCAACCTATAAGCAGGTCTGTGTCTGCGCTGCTCACCACCCTATCCCCAGCACCTGGCACAGAGCTGGGCACACAGACGTGTTCGACAAATACTTGTTGAATTGAAATGGAGAAGTGGTAGTTCAATCAATACTGTGCAGGTTAGTCCTCTTACATCTAGGTGGCCACTGAGAGAACAATGACCAGTGCGGCAGCTGAGGTCCTGGTGAGAACAGCCTTTGGAGTCTGGAGACTGGGCTTTGGTCCCTGCTGTGCCTTGTACTAAGTGTGAGACTCTGGTCAGAGTCTCTGAGCTTTAGGTTCCTCATCTGCAAATGGAGGTAATGCTTACATTAGTTTTCTATTGCTTCACAATAAATTATCACAAACTTAGGCGCTTCGAATAACCTATTATCTCACAGTTTCTGTGGGCCAGGAGTCCAGGCACAGCTTAGCAGGGTCCTCTGCAGGGCCGCAGTCAAGGTGTCAGCCAGGACTGGATTCTCATCCGGAGGCTCCACTGCGGATGATCCACTTCCAGGCTCATGCAGGCCATTGGCATAATTCATCTCCTTGTCGTTATGGAACTGAAATCTTCTTGCTGGCTGTCAGCTGGGGGCTGCTCTCAGTTGCTACAGGCCACCTGGAGTTCCTTGCCAGGAAGCCTCTCTGTATGCCTTGTCAGACCGTGGCCACCTCTTCAAAGTCAGCAAGGGAGAAAGTCTCTGGCACCAGTCTGCTAGCCAGCCCAGGTGTGTTATGGAACACTTCACCAATGTGTTGTGTCATTCTTGCGAGCCCAGGTCTTTTGTAGCACAACATATTCACAGAAGTGACATCCCATCCTCTTTGCCATATTCTACTGGTTAGAAGCAAGTCAGAAATTCTGCCCACACTCGAGGGCTGGGGATCACAGAAGGGCATGAAGATGGAGTGACCTCAGCGTCCATCTCCTGCAGTACTAACCTCTATCTTGTAGAGTTCTTGAGAGAGTTAAGTGAAAGAATGCATATGGAAGCACTTTGCACCATGCCTGGCCCTTAGTAAGAACTAGGAAATGTCATAACAGGCAGTAGAAGCAGCTGTCTCTTCTTTGGCCCCCTCTAAAATGTCAGTCTGCATTTCATGGTTCTTTGGCCCCACCATGCCCTATGGCTTCCACCAAGTTGCTTTGGATATTTTATCACCTGTCTGGATCTTAAAGGCAGTTGAATTGCCATGTGCTGTTAACTGGTATGATTAATAGGTCTTCTTATAATTGTAATTAAAATTTCTTAGAAGATAATGCCTATATTTCATTAATTTTTCTAGCCTCTGGTGCTTAGCTTGTTGTGCTTAGGATGTTGGATTAGCTTGAACGCTCCATGAGTGTTGAGCCATTGCACCAACCAAAATGATTTAATTGAGTCCAGAGCTACAACCCCCGGGGGGGATGAGTAGAGGTTGGTGGGGAGGAGGAGCAGGCCTGGGTCGATGCACAAGTTAGGTGACAGCTGAGAGGAGCAGGCAGAGTCTGGGCAGGTCCGAGCATCCAGGCGCTGCCATGAAAGCCCGGTGGCCTTGTTGCCACATCTGCCTGCCCCTCCACTCCAGGTTTTCTTCCATTCTTTCTGTTCAACTACCTCCCACCCCCACACCTCTGAGCAGGGTCTCTGTAGGCCCTGCTCCTTCTAATGAGGGAAGAGAAGACTGATTCGTTCAGGGACATAGACCATCTGGGCTGGGAAGAGCCCGAGATTGGGGTCAACAACTGTCTTTAGGATGCAGATGAGGAGTCGTGTCCATTGAGTACCTACTTGTGCCACTGGGATCTGCACTTTAAATATTTCATTTCCACCATTTTTTAGTCTTCAAGGTAGATAAACTGAAGCTCAGAGAGGGAAAGTAGCTTTCCCTGGTCACACAGCTGCTGGATGGCAGAGTTAGGACCAGAGCCAGGAGTTCCTCTCTATGACACCTTCCCGCCCAAGCCCGTGGGCCCACTGGTGTTGGTAGGGCAAGCCTGGCCCAGTTCTTCCTATGGGGTGCTCTGAGTGCCCACCTTCAATGTCTTCTCACCCCACCCCCCTTACTTCCAGCACTTTCTTCCCTCAGGTGCTCTAGCCTCTTGCTGACTCTGTCCCCATCGCTCATCCTCATTCCCGCCCGGTAACAGCCAGGGCAGACAGTCAGACCCTGAGCACAGAGAGTCTTTCCCGGCAGCGACAAAAGCAGTTTGAGGCTCACACATTTGGGCATCTGTTGCCCAACTCTGATCTGCAGGAAACAAGCCAGAGGACCATTTCTGTCATTTCTGGGCAGAGCCATGGCCCCAAGAACTGGAGTCTCCTCAAAGAGGTGAAGGACCTGCCTCAGCTGCAGGAGAGGGGTGATGGTGGGGGGCTAGGGTCCTGCATGGGGGCTCCCCTGTCCTGGGGCAGGGGGCAGGCCAGACTGGAAGCTCACCTACCCTCCCCAGGTAGAAAGTGGAGGACAGAAGCCCAGATGCAATAGCCAGGGGCCAGGACTGTAAGAGCTTATAAGTATCTGAAACATTTATAAATTCCTCCTGCGGGATGTTTTCGTTACCACATCTGCTTTCCCTGAAGGAGTTAGCGGTAAAACTCTTGAAAAGTGTGTTGTCAGGGTTGGGAAAGAAGGGGAGCTGGGTGCCTTTTGCACCCAGATGAGGTATGGGGAGGGTGGAGAGCAGCTGGCTGTGTCCCTATGGGGCTGGGGGCCTCCTGGGCCAGGGCTGGGCGGATACTGTTAGCCTACGAGTCAGCTGTTGCGAGAGCTCAGATGGGCTGGCATTACCCCGAAGCCCAGTCTGGCTTCCAAGAAATCACTCTAAAAATGGTTGGTGACCCAGGGGAAGAGCATCCTGCAGCCAGCTCCACCTCCTCTCGTAAATGGCAGCCATCACGGGCCCCTCGGGGCAGAGCCTAGGAAAGGACACGACAGACACACGCCGGCCACTCCCCTGCCCCAGAGCACAGGCTGCAGACCCCCGCTCTTCTCGGACCTGGGCCATGGAACACACACATGGTCGTGAAGAATCATACCAAGCCCCACCCAGTCACACACAGCCACCCACAGACATGCCCACCCGCCATCACTCTCCGTCCCATGCTGTACTCAGCAGCACACAACCTCACAGAACCCACAGAGCCGCAGGCCATCATGCGTAAACAGACCATGACATACAATCACACGAATCATACTCCTGGCACGCAGTGAGGCTTAATCACATACAATCACATTCAACCACGCAGCTGCACGTAATGACACACAATCGAACACAGTTACGCACAGTGATTCTGAATCACGCTCGATCACACACAGACTTGTACCACTCCACACAGTCACATGCAGCCATGCTCACCGGCACGCGGTATCACACAGTCACAGGCAATCACAGGGCAGGCCATGAATGGCGCTTTAGCACAAGCAGGGCAGGCAGGGGGCTGGGGGAACCTTGTTCTTTGAGTGGGGGTTGGTGAGGGCCTGGCTGTGACTGAGTCAGGGACAGAGAAATCCACTTAGGCCATCAAACAGTCCATTTCCTGGTCATCCCTTCAGAGCAGCAGAAACGGGAAAGTTGTTCCTCCCTCCTTCCACCCAGCAGAGCATTCCTGGGTCCTGATGCAGCCTCCTCGGCCTCTTACCTCCTTCTCCTTTGGTGTTGGCTGAGCTGCTGGCAGGAAGCTAGGATGAGCCAGGACTTTGGTGAGTCAGCAGGAAAGGGCTCAGTGAATGCCAGGCGGGTGGGTGACCAACAGGGCCTGAAACTGCTGGAATTTCTGAGGGTGGAGGGGCTGCCCACTGGAGGTCACCCACATGGGGGAGAGAGGGATGCTGGCACGGGACCCGGTGGTGCTGGCCATTTCTCAGCCAACTCTGTGCACAAGGCCTCTGTTCTTGGAAGACTCTTGGGAAGCAGATGTAAGGGGCTATGCTGAGATGTGAGGGGCTAAGCTGAGCCTGGGCCTCTGCAGACTCCCCCACCTGCTCTGGGCCTCCCTCCCAGGTGGTCCTCCCTGGGCTTGGCCCAGGGCAGCCCTGCAGCCCCAGCACCACACCCTGCTCTCCACCATCACTGGCTCATCCATCCACTTGGCTCTTGCTGGAGTACCTACCACACCGAGATGCATGGTGGCCATGCCCCCAGGTAGGGAAGATCACCTAAAAGATGATTCCAGAAAAATGTGGACTGTAAGGACAGAGCTACCCACATGCTATTGTGGAAGCTGCTGGGGTGACGGCTTTGTGATCTCTAACTGGACATCCAGCCCCTGCTAGGGGGCCAGGCTGGCTGCTGCTGGTGACGTTCTTCCTTTAGGGTGCTCCTGCCTTGTCCCCAACGCCCCTCCCAGGAAAGGCACCAATGGGCACAACTGTAAATAATAGAGCCATTTTCCTGTATCTAACAGAGTCGGCTAATTACCTTTTCAGATCTGAAGAACAAAATTTTTAAATGCCATGTCTCAAGGAAATCTTTCCACAATGAGGACTTCCTGCTTCCTGCTGCAGGGCAGATTCCTCGCAGCATTCTTCTTGCTGACTCAGGGTCATTATGACTGCACTGGGACATGGAGCTGCTTTCTTGGGCTCAGAGAAGATGCTCAAAAACTATCTGTGGAAAGATCACACACTAATGAGCCCACCCTGCTAGGATGACAGATTGGAAAGCAGGCCGTCGCGGTTAAAGTACAGAGTGCTCCTTGCTGCTAGGCCCATGGGGAGTGCTGGCTGATACAAGGGTCTCTCTCTATCGCTCCCTGGACTCTTCCCAAAAGGAGGGTGATTCTTCCTGCCTCCTATTGTCTTTGCTGTGGGGGCTCAGCCTGCTTCTGCCGCTCTAGGCCCTGCACCCATCCTCCCAACGTCGCCTGAGGAGTGCGTCCCACTCTCGCTGGGTCCCGCTTTTCTGGCCGTCTCTGCTCGAAGGCACCAGCCTTCCTTCTAATCCCTTCTAGTCACTTCCTAGAAATGTCGGGTTTGGCAATCTTGTTCTGTGTTCTCAGTTTTGATGTGCTCTTGGCTAAAGAATGACCAGACACAGCAAAGTAAGGCAAGCACGAGGTGAAATTTATTGAAGGGAGCAAGATAGGATTATAGAGCAAGATACAGGTTTATAGCGCAAAATACATATGCCACAGATGACAACCATACCCCTTGTTGTAGCAAAAGAGAGCTTGGTTATGGTCTGGGTCATGTTTTATTTTTATAGTGTCCAGATAGGGACCTCCCCATGGTTCAGATGTCATCATGGAACCACTTTGACAGACAGTTGGGAGTTATATGACCTCAGTCTTACTGTGCATGCAGATCTCCTATGAGCCTCTCTGAAAGCCCATTTGAGGGGGTGACCACAGCGTAGATTTAAACTAATGACATGATAATTAGCCTTAGGTTGTCCTAAGTCACCTTCCAGACTCTATTGTACCTATGCTGCTTGGCCCATGGGCTAGAGAGCCCTCTGCATTCTTTTGCAGGTGGTGTGCTAAGTTCTGATTAGCAGATTCTTAAGGTGTTCCCCCCTGCCCCTGCTCAAGGTATGGTGCTTGCCCACCTTGTCCCTAGGAGGGGCCGGAGGTCCCTAGCTGTCTACCTAACATTCCCCACTCTCTATTCTATAAGCCCAAACCACTGGGTAGGTGCATCAATTCATCTGGCTGCTTCCTGCTGAGTGGAGGCAACCATCCCTATTACAGTGGCCTCTTACAGGTTCTCTCCAGGGGACTCCAGTATACATTCTCAGTAGATTGTTGTAGTTGTAGGTGTGAAGAGGAGGTAGGCACCAGGGCTGGCAGAGAATGTAGGACCATTTGTAGCTTGATGGCCTCTAGAAGGGATGAAATAGATTTAGTTAGAAAATTTATGAGGACTGGTCCCAAAATAAGAATTCCCAGGGTGCAAAGTAACAGGGTGACCAAGGGAATTACCAAGAACATCCACCAGGGCCTAGAGGTCTTACCTCATGTCTGGAGATTGGAGGCAGACTCTGGGATGGCATTGGTGTTGTCCTGAGCTTGTCCTCACTTGTTAACATAGAAGCAGCACTGTTCTTTTAAGAACAAGCAGGTGCCCCTTCTGCTGCAGTTACAAGATTGAGGACCTGCCTGTTTTGTAAGGTGACTCCTGCCACTGAATCTGACTGCTCCTGTAAGAGGGCAAGTGTGTGGCTGGTTTCCATCAGGCCTCATGCTGCCTCTGTGGCCAAAGACTGCTGCAGGCCCAGGGACATGTCTCCTGTGACTACTCCAGCCGTGGCTGCTGTTCCCATACAGGCAAAAAGGGGAATTAAGGGAAGCGCCTGCATGTGTAGGAGGCCTGGCCGTACACCAGGAAAGGCAAGGTGGCTGAATCCTGGGCAACCTGACTAGGCCCAGGGAGCAGTGCCCTCTCCAGGAAGGGGGTAGCACCCAGTATGCTCAGGTGCCACCATCCAGTATGTCCCCCACTCCAGAGGAAGTTGGGGAAATGTGGCTTTAGCCACAATGTGTAGACGCAAAAGAGTGACCGGTAGAAGTTGTAACCAACTGAGTCCAGTCTCCTGGGTCATCTTGCAGACAGTGAGCTTGAGGCTCTGGTTAACTCGCTCCACCTGGCATGATGACTGAGGACTCCAGGCACAATGGAGGTAGTAAGAGATCTTCAGGGCCCTAGAGACTCCCTGCTCTACCTGGGAAACAAAGGCAAGACCGTTGTTGCTCTGTGAGGACTGGGTGAGACCTCTCGAATGTCCTCTGGAAGTCTTTGGGCAGCTTCAGCAGCCTTTTCAGTTCTTCAAGGAAAAGCTTCAATCCAATGAGTGAAAGTGTCAACAAACACTAATAAGTACTTGAATCCTCTATAGGGAGGCATTGGTTGAGATCTACCTCCAGTCCTCACCAGGGTATGTCCCCTTTCACTGGGCCAGAGAGGCAAGTTTTGCCCTCAGAGCCCCTTGAGGATTATTGGTTTGGAAGATAGCACAGAGTGAGGTGACTTGCTTAATAGTGGAGGTTAGTGAAGGAGGAATGAAATGTTGTTCTAGATGTCTACATGGCTTTGGACCAAAGTGGGTAGCCTTATGGCGGCCTCTACCAAGTTTTTGACTTTGTTAGCTGGTAATAGATGGAGGTTTCATTTAACTAACCTTTCAGAGGGGCTCAAGTGGTGTTCTTGAGTCAACCCGTCAGATATTTCTGAGGTGGAATAATCTGGAATAGGGACAGTGGGGTTAGAAGGAATTAGGGCTTCAATTAGGTTAGGAAACACTCCCCCAGGGCTGCCTGTTTGGCAGCTGTATGTGCAGCCCAATTTCCTTGAGCTATTAGATCAGCTCCCTTTTGATGTCCCTTACAATGGATGACTGCCACCTCAGCTGGTTGCTGTGCAGCCTCTAAAAGTGCACGAATCTGTTGCCCATACTTAATTGGCGTTCCTTGGGTGGTAAGGAATCCTCGCTCTCCCCAAGTGGATGCATGGGTGTGTAACACCACGTGAGCATATTTAGAGTCTGTATAGATGGTCACTATCTTGTTGCTGGCCACCTGGAGAGCTCGGATTAGGGCTATGAGTTCGGCTAGTTGGGCGGATATATTTGCTGGTAAAGCCTGAGCCTCCACCGCTTCTAGACCCTTGCTCACTATGGTGTAGCCTGCACGTTGGTCCCCATCCTTAACAAAACTGTGGCCATCAGTGAGCCACGGATGGGCTTGAGGGCTGGGGACTGAGGATGGATCTGCCCAGGGAAGGCAGTGGTGGAGTATAATCTCTTGACAATTATGCCATAGCCTACTGGGTTCCCCTATTGTTTCTTCTGGGAGAAGAGTGGCAGGGTTGAGTCCAGAGCAGTTCTCAATTTTTAAGTCAGGGATTTCTATTAACATAGCCGGGGATTTTAATAAGCGGCTATCTGAGATCCATTTTTGTCACCCCTCCCCGAAGGAGCTCAGAGACCTGGTGGGAAGTTCTAACAGTAAGGGGAGCTCCCGTAGTGAATTTAGTGGCCTCTGGCAAGAGGAAAGATATTGCTGCTATCAGCCTCAAACAGGTGGGCCACGCTGCAGCCCTGGGTCCAATTTCTTTGATAATTAAGTCACTGGTTGTAACTGCGGCCCCCAAAAGCTGTGTTAACACCCCCAGAGCTATTCCCTGTCTCTCACGGACATATAAAAAGAAGGTTCTCTGAGGGTCAGTAGGCCCAGGGCTGGGGCTTGGAGTAAAGCCTTCTTTAATGCCCAAACAGCCTGTTTTTGTTCAGGTCCCCATATTAGAGGTTCCTTATCAATGCCTCCTTTTAGGCTTTTATAAAAGGACTTAGCCAGAAGCCCATAATTAGGTATCTAAATTTGGCAAAACCGCATAAGCCCAAGAAAAGAGAGCAGAGGGGGCTGAGTGGTGGGTGCAGGTAGGTGAACTGTGGCCTGGATGCGTTCCAGGGACAGCTCGTTTTCCTGGGATGAGAACAAGCCCCAAGGAGGTTACCTTAGGTTGAGCCAGTTGGGCTTTGGGGCGGGACACCCTGAACGCTCTGTCAGCCAGGGATTGGGGAGCTTGAACGGTGTGTTCCCGCACCTTCTCTAAGCTCGGGAAGCAGATCAGTAGGTCATGGATATGTTGATGATGCCAGTGGAGTTGGAGGTCATCTAGATCTTTCCCCAAGGCCTGGCCAAAAAGATGAGGGCTGTCCCAGAACCCTTGTGGCAACACCATCCAGGTTAATTGATGGGGTGTGCCATGTGAGAGCGTCCATTCAAAAGCAAATAAATTCTGGCAGTCAGTGCAGAAAGGGATGCAAAAGAAAGCATCCTTTAGGTCTAGTACGTGGTTTCTGGGGAAATGTTGCTGAGTGATGTATAGGGCTGGGCACCACGGCGAGTAGAGGCACCGCCACCTCATTACCTGCCCTCAAGTCTTGCACCAATCAGTAGGTGCCATCCTTTCTCCGGACAGGTAAGATAGGGGTGCTACAAGGAGAGCATGTCAGGATAAGTAGACCCGAAACTAGGAATTTTCTTATAAGGGGTTCAAGACCTGCCCAGGCCTCGGGTCGCAAGGGATATTGTTTAACACGGGGATATCCCTGCTGTGGTTTGAGATGGACCATAACCAGCTGGGCCGTTCTGGCATGGCCTGGGGAACCAATGTCCCAAACTGCCACAAGGGTATCTGCCCCCCAGTGCGGCTGATCTGGCCTGAGACCTCTGAATCTGTTAAGACGCCTCTGAGGCTGGGTTCCTCCTGAGGGTAGAAAGAAACCTGTGCTTGCAGTTTAGAAAGCAAGCTGCATCCTAGCAGGTTGATGGGACAAGTGGGAATTACTAGAAATGAATGTTCAATGGTCACATCCTCCCACAGGCAAGGCAAAGGAAGAGTAAAGAATTGTTTGGTAGGGACCCCAGAGACTCCAGTGACCATACAGGATTGAGTGCTCAGTTTCCCCGAGTAGGTGAGGAGGACAGAGTAGGCAGCCCCAGCATCCAGAAGGAAATTTACTGGTCCAACTGCCACCCTGGGCTCCAGTCCAGTGATCGTCATCTGCCAGGGGCTGGCAGGAGGGGGCTCCTTCACTGTTGTACCATGATCTGGTCTGGGGACCGACTCCCCTTCTGGGATGATCCCATAGGACAGAGTGCAGTCCAGTGACCTGTTTGATGGCACTGATGACCAGAGGTCTTGGGTGGCATGTCCCTGTTGGGACAGTTCTTGTCCCAGTGCCCTTCCCATCAGCAGATGTGGCACCAGAGATCCCTTCCTTTGGTGGAGGCCTTGGCCATTGGTCCAAACGTGGCACCAATGCTGCCATTAACTGGGCAGGCCCAGCCCCCTTCCTCCGCTCCTTCTCTTGGGCCCGAGATGCGAGCTCAGAAGTTCTGTTATAGAAAACAGAATTAGCGGCAGCCACCATGTCATCCAGGGAGGTGGTAGGGTCCTGGACAAGCTTTTGGAGTTTTTCCTAATATCTGGTGCTGCTTGAGTCAATAATTTGTCTTTTAACATCACTTGTCCCCCATAGGAGTTAAGATCGAGAGTGGTGTGTCTCTCTACTGCGTCCCGGAGCCGATCCAGGAAGGCCGTGGGGTTTTCCTCGGGCCCCTGGGTTATGGGGGAGATGTTAGAATAATTGACCATCTTCTGCCTGGTGGCCTTGTGGCCAGCCCAGATGCATACTAGAAAATGTTCTCTCTCTCACCTCCCTTCTGAGGAATTATTATTCCACCCTGGGTCAGTCATAGGCACTGCTGTTTTACCCACTGATAGCTAGGATCTGCAAGGTGTAATCTAGTGGCAAAGTTTTGTGCCTTCATTAACCCCCTTGGTTTCTCAAAATCATTTAAAGTCCGGCTTAGAACAACATGGACATCTTTCCACGCCAAGTCACAGGCTAGACACGAATGCTGGAATGTCTCTACATACCTGTCGAGGTGATCGGTGTGGCTTCTCAGATCCTGTTTTATTTGTTTTAACTCTGCTAAACTAAAAGGCTTATGGACCAGGGTTGGTCCAAACTCTCCCGCTGCTTCCACCGAGGCCAGGAGCCGAGTCATCTTCTCCCTAGTGGAGGTACAGACAGCACCACTCCCCTTCAGGCCTCCCTGGGTAGGGGGCAGCTCGGAACAGGCGGGAACCTGAGGAGGATCTCTTAACACCACGGTCTTACTTGGCTCCAAATACCCCTTGCACCACCAGAGATTTTCCCATAAATAAAAAAGCCTGTACATACGGTATTTCGGCCCATTTTCCTTCCCTTTTGCAGAAGAGGTGCAATTGTCAGATGGTGGGGTGATTTAGAGTCCCACACATAGGCCACTGTTCTCCGCTGTCCAGCTTGCGCTGTGGCCAGGCGGCTGTGCAGAACAAGATTAAATGTTTCTTCTTCAGAGTGTCTGGATCAAACTTGTCCCAGTTTGAGAGAATGCGCCCCAAAGGGTGTTAGGAGGGGATTTTGACTGCTGTGCACCCATCTAGAAAGTAAGGAGGGAAATTTTTAAAAAGAAGGGGGAAGGAGAGACTTAGCCAGCTGGGGTCTCTTTGAGCTTTGAGCCGGGTGTCCCCAGGTAACAACCTGGGCCATGCAACTGAAGTACCAGTCCAGACGTCTCTTTTCCGATTCGTAGGAAGAGGAGCTGTTCATGACCCCTCAAACCTAAGAGCCTCTCATTTTTAAGTGCCAGGACAAGGATATCTGTTGGTATAACGACTTGGTTTGTTTGTAAAAGCCCCAGTGACTGGGTGGCCAGCCACAATAAGGAAGGCTCTTTCTGGGACAGAGTGAAAGAAGCAGCTTGGGAGTGAAGGAGACAGGCCCCATAAAACCAGGGGTGTAGGTATTTAACTGTGCCCCACATAGGAGAGACATGGAGGGGACAGATGCAGAAGTGATGCCATAAGGTAACCCAGGTCTGCTCATGTACAGGCATGTCCACAGCTGTATAAACAGTCAGGTCCTAAAAGGACCCTAACAACGCAGGTGCTGACCGAGTCCTGCTTTGTTTGTTACCGGACATAGAAGTTCACTCAGAGCGAGTGAGCCAGGCAGGCACTAGATGGCTTAGTGCAGACAAAACCAGGGGGAAGAAACACTGTTTAGCCTTAACATGGGAAGGGGTCATAAGCACCCCATCAGATCAGAAAGAAAAGTCCGTTATCAACACCAATGAGAAGCCCCAAGCACAAGAGTTACAGCAAAGAGCTCTCTTCTCTAAGGTGAAACAAAATGAAAGACTTCTCCTCTATCACAAGGGACATGTCCCCAAACTCCTTATCACACACCTGGGTTTAAGCCAAGAACTCAACTGTGTAGTCCGAGAAATGGTGAGGGTGAAAAAGCGAAAGCGAGTTCCTGCACCCCCTCCAGCTCTGGCTGCAAGGCAGGAAGACCCAAAGCAAGAGTGTCATCGTGCAGAAAGATGAGCTGACTTGCCTAGACGGAGACATCCGAGTCATGGCCCCGAATATGTAGGGTTTGGCAATCTCCTTCTGTGTTTTCAGTTCTTGCTGTGCTCTTGGCTGAAGAATGACCAGACACACCAAAGTAAGGCAAGTATGAGGTGAAATTTATTGAGGGGAGCAAGATAGGATTAGAGAGTAAGAGCAAGATATGGTTTTACAGAGCAAGATACATACGCCACAGATGATGACCAGACCCCTTGTAGCAAAACCTTGGTTATAGTCTGGGTCTTGTTTTATAGTGTCCAGATAGGGACCTCTTCATGGTTCAGATGTTGTCATGGAACCACTTTGATGGACAGTTGGGAGTTATATGACCTGAGTCTTAGTGGGTATGTGGATCTCCCATGAACCTCTCTGAAAGTCCATTTGGTTGGGGGGCGGTGAACTACAACATAGATTTAAGCTAATGACATGATAATTAGCCCTAGGTTGTCCTAAATCACCTTCCAGACTCTATTGTACCTATGCTGCTTGGCCCGTGGGCTAGAGTCCTCTGCATTCTTTGGCAGCTGGCGTGCTAAGTTCTGATTGTCAGATTCTTAGGGTGTTCCCTCCTCCCCCAGGGATAGCAGTCGCCCGCCTTGTGCCCAGGAGGGGCCAGAGGTCCCTCTCTGTCTACCTAACAGAAACAAGATATTAACAAAATTCAGAATCACAGGAAAGTTACAGAGGTTCTAGAATCTTAGAAATTCTTACATCCTGATCAGTTATCCATTTGAAAAAAACCCAGAGGTCATCACTACCTCACGTCTATAATGCAAAAAAATACCCTCCAGATAGATAAAATATTTAAATATAAAAAGGAGCCACAAAAGACATGAAAGAAAATAGGGGTGACTATTTTTTTTAATTTTAGATGGAGGAAGACCTTTGAAAGTAGAAACCCAGAAAAGCCTGATACATTTACATAAAATTTGTAAAGTTCTGGACAATAAAAGCTCTATATACAATGTCAAAGCACAAAGGACGAGCTGGGGAAAATATTTGCAACAGATAAAACAAAGGGTTTGTATCCCTAAGCTACAAAGAGCTTTTCCACGTCAATAAGAAAAAGATAAATAACCCAATAGAAAAATGAACAAAAGCCATGAGTAAGTAATCCATAGAAGAATTATAACTAGCTAATAAGTGTATGAAAAGATGCTCACCCTCTTCCATAGTTTAAATTAAAATTAAATTTATCAGTGTGGCAAATATTAAAGAGATGAATAATATTTAGTACGGACAAGATGTGAGTTAATGGGCATTTTCATAGGCTATATTGTTGGAAGAAGAAATTGCCTTTTTGGAGGGCAATTTAGTAATGTCTGTTCAAGTTTGAAGCCCTTTGACTCAGCAATTCCATTTCTAGGAATTTATTCTAGAATAAAGGTATACACTCACACATTGGGGTGTTCATGGTGCATTTCTGGGGAGTCAGTGTGAATTTGTTTCTTCATACACTTGTGTTTTGTCTCTACCCCCTTGGGATTCTATAGGCACCTGGGGTGTAAGGTTTACACAGTCCAGAAAACCCACCGATTTCTCTATAAGGCCATCTAGCCTTAAAGGCTCTCATGAATCCCCGCACTTCCCCTTCCCTAACAGCCCACTTTCTGTTGGAAAATCCTCCTGACTTTGGGAAAGCCATCTGCACCTCCACTCCAGGGGTGGAGCACATGAGCCAGACTAAGGACAGTCAGTGCTGGTCACATGACCTGAACTGGTCCAATCATGAAGCAGCTCAGGATTTTTGTTGAAAGTCCTAGAACAGAGATTTCTTTTTCCTATAGATGTCTTGGTTAAATGTATAACCTGAACTGTTCTAGCTCTTTTTACTACAAGGATAAAAATGAGCCTGAGGGTAAAGCTAACCTACGGAGCAAGACTGAGACAAGAGAATCACAGAGAAGTGGAACTAAAGCCTGACAATAGCCTCTGGATCAAACCACACCTGAATCCCACCTAACTGTGATGAAAAAGGCAGTACGTTCTTAGCCAGTTTGAGAAGAGACGTTTGTGTGCTTGTAGTAGAAGCCTCTCCACAAAGACAAAGTTCCTCTTTCTCACAGACAATCTGGTTCCTTTTCTCTGTGGGGCTCTTCCTTGGAGAACAAATTCCTGTCAGTTCTTCCTGGGAACGAAGGAAGCCGTGACTTCCTTCACCCAAGGCTTGACTGCACTGGGATGAGGCTGTGGTGAAATATGGAGGAGAGAGAAAATGCCTTCTCTTTGTGAGCCTCCTGTAGCTTGTAGCAACGATAGTCGTGTCTCACTGAATTATCTCACCACATTTGTTTCAGCCGAGAAACTAGGAACACCCCAAATGCCCATCAATAGGGTAACTAGTCATGGTCCAGCCACATGGAAGGATCTTCTGCAGTCTTTTAAAAAGATAGAGGGAATGTTCTATATATTGATTGCCATGAAAGGAGCCCAGCATAAATTGTTTATTCAAAAAAGCAGGTTGAAGAACAGAATATATATAGTACAATCCCACTTTGTTTTTTAAAACTATGGTTTTATCTGAATAGAAAAAGATCTAGAAGGAAGGTTGTTTTACACAACAACTTTATTTTTTTATTTTTTATTTTTTTTAGTATCTCTGGGGGCTGGAATTCTGAAGGGTGTGCATCTTCTATTTTTTCCATTTCTTAATTGAATTTGCAGAGTGTAATAAAAAAGTTTTTTTAAAAAAAGAAAGTTCTTACAGTCCTGGCCTCTTGTCTATAGTTCCCTATTCATTCGTGGCGGTAATTGGAGGCCTCAAGGGAGCTGCTGTCACTGCCTGGGTATGCAGTCCAGCATCCCCGCTGCCCTAAGAAGCTCCAGCCCCGGCCTGTTTGTCGGTCCGTGCAAGAGAACTCCAGAATGAGTAGGACCTCAGGGCCAGGGCCGTGTGTCTGGTCATCCTGACCCTGGCGAATGGCACCCGGTGGCGGGGAGTGATTGTGCCAGTGTGCCAGCAGGCTGTGGTGAGCCTCTGGCTTTGTTAAAGGAGGACGTCACCTTGGGTAGTAGGTGGAATCATGATCCTCAAAGACATCAGATCCTCGTCCCTTGGTATCTGTAAATGTTACCTTATATGGGAAAGAAGTCGTAGCAGATATGATTAAGTGAAAGATCTTAAAATGGGCAGATGCTTTTGGATTATCTCAGTAGGGCCTAAATGCAATCACAAGTGTCCTCATGAGAGAGGCAGAGGGAGATTTAACACAGACAGAAGAGGAGAAGGCTGTGTGACCACAGAGGCAGAGACTGGAGTTGTGTGGCCACAAGCCAAGGAATGCCGGCAGCCACCAGGAGCTGGAAGAGGAAAGGAACAGATTTCTGCTAGAGCCGCCAGAGGGAACACAGCCCTACTGACACCTTGATTTTGACCCAGTGATACTGATTTTGGACTTCTGCCCTCCAGAACTACGAGAGAATAAATTTCTGTTGTTCCAAGCCACTAAATTCATGATGATTTGTTACAGCAGCCACAGGAAACTAATATAGCTTTAGAAAGTAAGGCATGCCTGTTGCTAGCTGTACAAAATGCTCTTCTCTGCCGCTGTGCCTTCCTAATTACATACTGCTCAGGCTGAAAAGAAAATGAGGTTGCTTTCTCCAGACACCCTTGAGAGGGGCTCAGAGACATCTAATGAGCTCTGGCACTTGGGAGGAGGGGTGTGGGATGTGGGGTTTGGAGCATGCCCGGGCTCTCCACCAGGCCCCAGCTGGGGGAGGGGGTTGCCCAGCAACCACAGAGGCCCCACAAGGCTCCCCACTGTGCCCTGGTTTCTCCTCAGAGCAGTGTTTGCTCTCAGTGTGTTGTTAGAGTGCAGAGGCTATTAAAAAAATTAAAAACACCAACCCTTAGCTCAAAATAACTTCACAGGTTCTAAAAATGGAATTCTGCCTAGTAGTAATATTTCTCACTCCCACAATAGTAAAATTTCTCACTCCCTCGTGCTCTGTAGGTTTGTGTCCCACCCAAGGAGGAACTGCTATTAATGGCAATTTCTGCCTGATGTAACCCCCTTCGTGTGCCACCTGACTGTGGAGGGTGACAGTCTCTTGCACAACAGACGTCACCTCATCACCCCTCCTCCCACGCAACCTCCCCGAGGGTGTTAGGGTGTTGCCTGCTCTAATTGATAACCACAGTCTCTCTTGGGTCAGAAAACAGTAACGATGATAATAAACCAATTACTTATGTAGCTCTTATAATGTGCCAGGCACCGTCCTAAGCACTTAACATATATTAACTCATATACTTCTCATGATTACCCTATGGGGTAGGTACTATTATTGTCCTCACTTTACAGATGAGAAAACTGAGGCATAGAGAGATTAAGAACTTGCCCAAAGGCACACAGCTACCAAGTGGCTGAGCTGGGGTTTGAACCCAGCCTAAAGGGCTCCAGGGTCTATGCGCTTTCCTCTTACGTTATATTGGCTGGCTGGAGTAGGGGGCTATAGCTGGCAGCGGCCAAGGTCTTTTTCCTACAAATACAGCTGTCCTGGGCAGAGACCTAGGCTGAGATGTGGGCCTTACCAGCTGGTAGGTCCTCCAGCTCTTTTGAGGTCAGGGCCAGAGTGACCTGGAGAAGGCTCTAGAAGCTTGTGTTCTGTCCCAGTGCCTTCCATGTGCTCTTCCTGCTGGGGTCTTTGCCGATTGTGACTGTGAGCAGGGTAGGGAATGGTCTTTCAGCTTGTGGGCACAGGCCTCAGATGGATACCCTGGGGAAACTAATGTGAAATCCTCAGGCCTGGGAGTGGAGCAAACCTAGTTCCACCCTGCTCACATTTACTGGGCAGATGGGTGGACAAATAGCCCCCTGCAGGCTGAGGGTGGCTCCCCAGGAGGGGGGCCCAGCAGCCCAGCTTCCTCTCCCTCTCCTAGGGAGGGGCTAGTGAGGGAGGGCAACAAGAGGAGGGGCGGCCTCCCAGGACCTGGGGTGAGGCGACAGGTGCCTGTGCTGTCTGTACCCACGCAGGGTTGGCCTGGCTTCTTGAGGTGAGCACAGCCTAGAAATTGGAGAGACCCAGCTTCTAGTCCTCGTCCCCCCAGGTTTGAGGTGAGGTATCACTGACTGTATCCCAGACTTCCCCTCGGTAAACCAAGGGATTAGGTGTGCTTTGATACGGGAAAGCCCTTGTAAACCATCCAGGCTGGTTGGCTGGGTTTCCTCTCTGAGAGGCAGCAAGCCCTAGGCAGCGAAAGCCAAGCCTCATGGTCTGGGGCAGCTCCTGTCCTCTCCTGGGCGAGCTCGCTTCTTTTCCCTCACTAGCAAATAGGGGTTAAAAAGACTCATCTCAGAGTTGCTGTGAGACCTAAAGAGAGTGCAGGGACAGCGCCTCCTGGGAAGGGTAGAGCACCACCTGTCCTAGAGAGGGGCCCCGCCTGCTGGAGGGGTGGGGCTGGGAGCCTCCAGAGGGGGCAGGGAACCAGGTGAAGGGAACGCAGACTGGCAGCTCTCACCTGTCCAGCAAAAATAGCACACACAAAAATGTGAGTATCTTGCAGGGGAGAGGGTGGGCTCCAGTCTCTAGTTCACGCACAGAGCTTACCCCTCCCTGCCCTGTCTTACACAGAACTGGGGACGGCAGGCCGTCAGCTGGCTGAGTCCTGCCTTCAGAGAATCTGGACCAGAGGGTTTGAGTGTCCCAGGGGACACCACTCCCATCCCCGGCCCCACCCAGGCCTTGGCAGAGCCGGAGTGGGTGTGTGGTGGGGCAGTCCTCAACTGCTCTGGACCTCCTCACTCTCCTCTCCCCCAACCCCCCTGCAGAGAGCAGAGCAGGGCCTGCTGCCTCCATTCCTCTGTTCTGGGGTCCCTGGACTCCCCTTTTCCCAGAGAGGGTGAGGGCAGAGGGAGGCAGTGTCCCCGCTGGGCCTGTGGAGGAGACTGAGGCTGGGTGTACCCTGGCCAGCAGCCCAGGAAGTCTGAGCATATAATGAAAAGATTGTATCTTCCAGAGTCTGCGTTTCGGGACAAGAGCTTCTAGTGTTGTCCTTGCCCCTGTAACCTCTGTCCAGGCACTGTGTCCCCTGCTGCCTGGCTTTGTCTGCCCCTTCAGGCAGGCTCAGCCGTCCAATTTCAGCTAGTTCTCAGCACAGAGAGGGCAGACTCCACTCTCCCCTTCAGGCCTCCAAACAGCCACCGTGAAAGGCGACAAACATGCCTCCCATTCACCAGCCTCTGCTGTTGGTGAAGCACCACTGGGGGAGAGCCCAGTTTGGCAGAGGTCACCCAGCTGTAAGGGGACTGGCTGAGTGTCAGACGCACTGTGCTGTATGGCGAACCCTGCGCCGGTCCCCTAGTGCACCGTGACTCCCTCTGCGGCGAGGACCGTGGGAAGCGGTGGGGGCGGGTGTGTAAAAGGTGTACCCCAGACTTGGGAATCGCTGGAGGAGAGCCCTCCCCCAGCCCTGGACAATGGTTTTGAGGAACCCAAATGGTCCTGGGACGCTGTGTCCTTTGCAAGGAAGACAGCGGGCCACGATGGCCTCGGCAGCCCACACCACTCCAGGCCACCCACAGGCACCAGCCTCACCAGCCAGAAGGTGGCAAAGCAAGCAGGTGTGCTCAGTGGGCAAAGGGACCAGCTTCTGGGGACCAGGGGGAGGGAGGATAGGGCTAGACAGGAGGGGAAAAGGCAAGGGCTAGGAGCCTGGGTGTCTGGGCAGTGGGGAAAGCTCCCAAAGTAACAAGGCAGTGGGCTGGCCATGTGGCCCTGACTGTTTCCTCTTCTCTGTGGCTCTGTGGCTGGTCAGGAGCTGGGGGTGGGCATGTGCTTTCTGGGCCAAGTGACCGGGGCATGGAAGTTGAGTGTGGCCATGGGAACCTCTCTCCCCTGCCCGTGAACCCACTGATTCCTGCCACAGCCCCATGCAGGGGCTGGGCCCATCTTGTCGGACAGCCTAGATGGCTGCAGCCTGGAGGGGTGGAAGGAGCTGCCCAGAGTCTCTCAGGCCCAGGCGTCCTCCCCAGTCCTGGTAGGAGTGGCTGCCATTCACTAAGCACTTCTCTCTGCCAGGCTTTGTGCTGGGCACCATTGTTAGCCCATTTCACAGACCAGAAGACCGGGACTCAGGGAGGTCTCACCCAGGGCCAATATCAAGAGTTGAATCAGGGGAGTCTGATTCCAGAGTCCCTCTTCTTAGCAGAACTGCCCCCCTTCCCTTCCACCTTCTCCCCCACCCCAACTAGACATTTTGGGTGCTTTCTCCATCTTGGTCCTAGAGGCTATTGGGCTGCTTTTCCCACCCTCAATCCCAGGGCTCCTTCTAGACCCAAAAGCCTCAGTCCATGGAGAGCCAGGGATTCCCCGTCTGCCTTCTGCCTGGCCCTCCTTCCTGCCCTTGGAAGAGGGGTAGGGGGAGGGGGAGGGGAGGCTTTGTGGAGAGTCTTGGGGGTGGACACAGAAGAGGTCTCCAGCCCAGGTGTAGTGTCCCCAGCCAGGGTTGGTCAGAGGTATAGCTAATGAGAGTGGTCAGATGCTTCTTGCCTTTTTCTTGGAGGGCTTGAAATTCTCAGGACATTGAGGTCCTGCTGGCCACTCCACCTTCAGGTCTCATGACTTCTCTTAGCCACCTCATGCTAGGGCCACCAACAGCAGGCCTGGTAGAGGTCCGCTAGGATCCTGAAGTCTGTGAGCGAGGCCTGCTTAGCTCTTGAAACTGTGCTGGGATGCAGGGTTCTTGGCTGCCTGAGAGTGGTCCTTGTCCTTTGCAGGGTGGCAGAAAACATCTTCCCTTGCTGCAAGGTCAGGGAGGCCTAGAGGGCAGATCCTTTCAGGATGTGAGAAGCAGACCAGGAATGAGAGGAAGGTATTCCCGGGGTGGGAATAGTGTGGACACAGGGGAGGTGTCAGAGCAGATCCTTGTCAGCCAGTTGTAAGTACATTGACCCTCTACATCTGTGGCTTCCTCATCTGTGGATTCAAACAAATGTGTATGGAAAATACTCTGAAAAAAATTGTGCCTGCACCCTGTCAATATTCCCTAAGCAATAGAGTATAACAACAATTTACACAGCATTTACATTGTATTAGGTATTATATGTAATCTAGAGATGATTTAAAGTAATTAGGAGGCTGTGCAGAGGTTATATGCAAATATGACAGCATTTTCTACCAGGAGCTTGAGCATCTGTGGATTTGGTATCCACCGTGGGGCCTGGACCCAACCCCCTGTGGATGTCAGAGGTGACTGCAGTCTGGGTGGGTGGAGCAGAGGACAAGTGAGAGGCAAATGTGTGGCAGAGGTGGCTCCCGTCCTGACCATCTCAACACCAGGCTGCAGAGCAAGTCCTTTATGCCAGGGTAACAGGGAGCTGTGGGGGGGCTTTGAGCAGGAGAGTGATGTGGCCATGCTTGCTTTTGAAACGGCTCACTCTGGCTGCAGCAGTGGCATGGGGAGAGCAGTTAGGGGGTGCCAGTGGGAGCACAGCACCCACACACATTGCAGAGGAATGCTGTGATGAGCACCCTGAGCAACTGGGACCAAGTGGTGCGTCATCCTCCCGTGGCTGGAGCAGGACCCGTTTGACTGGAGCTTTGAGCAGTCGCGAAGAGAAACACATGTGGCCAGTGTGAGTGCGGTCAGGGAGGCTGTCGTTTGTGCTGATGAGTCAGTGGCCTGTGCCCTGTGCTAGCACTGCCGGCTTCCTGGGATTGGGGCAAGGATTCAGGGAAGGGAGGGAACATGGCGGAGCAGAGGGAGGTGCTGCCCTGGAGAGGCTGCCGGTTGAGAAGCCCAGGCCGGCCTTAGTTCCTGCCTCTGCTTACACCCAGTGCAGGGGTTGGGAGCCTCTCCTCTGCTCAGAGGCTGGCAGCCCAGGTTAACCCCTCCAGTGCCAACCACGTCGTGCCCTGCCCTCTCCCCAGCCCTCCTCCTCCAGGTCCTAGCACCCAGGGGCGACCCAGGGCAGCACTGGGCGGCAGTCGAGCTTGTGTTTCCTTCCTCTCTGAGGGGAGCATATCCTTGGCTCCCAGCTCTCCCAGCCTTCCCAGCTGAGAATTCGAGGCCCCCCTTGGTCCTGATGCCCTGCCTAGGAGCCAGGACCCTCCTCCAGGTCTGCCCTTCCCAGGAGACTTCATCTCTACCAACTGGCTCCTCGGAGAGGTGCAACAACCAGCTGAAATCAGCTGGCCTTCCTCTGAAGCCTTGGGCTTCACCAGACGAATGAGTAAGGGTAGAAAGTGGAGCATCCTGAGGGCCCGGGTGGGAGTGGGGGGGG
>VBSM01000729.1:18693047-18723845 GCA_008086735.1 Cheirogaleus medius | reverse complement strand
ATTCAACACACAGCCACTGGGGGAAAGAGCAGCAGTGCTCTGGGGGGCCGGGGGTGGGGGCTGTTGATATACAAGTGGTTAATGGCCATTTAGCAGATCAATGTCATAGCATGCAGAGGTCCAGGGACAGAGAGATGTGGGGGCACAGAGGGGGGCTTGGCTCTGCTGGGTTGTGACAGGGAGGGCTTCATAGAGGGAGGTGGCGTTTCTTGAAGAAAAAGTAGTGACTGGCTGCAAGGAGAGAATGGGAAAGGGTATTTTAGGCAAAGGGCAAGTGGCATCGAAGGACCAGGCCACAGGAGGTACAAAGGAGAAAGGACCTGCAGAATGTCATAGGTGCTATGACATAAATAAGCAGGTGGCTGCCTAGGTGGCGAGGCCAGCATGGCCTTTATAGGACCTGCCAATCCACTTGGTGCTGAGTGAAGAGGGAGAGAGGGTCGTGCTCTAGTGTAAAGTGTGTGGGGCCTGGAGTCAGGCAGACCTGGCTTCAAGCCCAGGTTCCTCCATTTAGCAGCTGCGGGGCTTGGGCTGGTCACTTAATGCTGCTGAGCCTTCGTTTCCTCATGTGCAATGGGATCACTGTGACTCTGGGGTTTCTGGAGGCATCGGATGTGACAGTGCTTTGCAAGCTCTACGTAGCTCTGCAGACTTGAGGCATCTTTGGGGAAGCACCTTAGTGCAGCCACTTTTGCAGTGACCTTTTGGGACACCATTTCCTGCTCTCACCCAGTCAGCGGAGGGTGATGGTTTTTGACCTTTTCCCTACAGCCCGTGGGGTCACTTTGCTTGGGACCAGCTGCTGCCCACCTGCCCAAGGTGTTGGGGAAAGCTTGGAAACAACGGTCCGCAGCCCGACTTGAGCCTTGAGATGGACAGTGAGGCAGGGGAGGGGAGGGCCAGTGGACCCCCTGTGGGACAGGTATCCTGGGGCAAAACAGAACCATGGGCAGCAGGTGGGTGAGGCCAGGAGTTGGTTGGTGACACAGTCAGACCATGAGGATGTGGAGGAAAGGATAGCATGAAAAATGGAAGAGTGAGGCAGGCAGAGCTCCTTGTCCGCAGCAATGAAGTGTGTTGCCGCGTCCCACCGACCCACGTCCCCTGGTCTCCATGTCTGCAGCTTTGGGGCTGCCTGAGGAGGTGAGGGCTGGAGGGGAGGAAGGAAGGACTTTCTAGCTGCATGGGTCTGTGGATGCCTCTTTTCAGGCCCGCCTGCCCCATGCTATCTTATCAGAGCAGCAGATTCGGAACCCTCCGACCCCCAGTGCCACCCTGGCTCAGACTGGGCAGAGTCCCCAGTGGCCTGTGACTCAGCAGTTCTTTGTCAGAGTGTGGGGCCCCAGCTGGCTGCGGAGCTCTGGTGCCTACAGGGCTGAGGTCTGCCTGGGGCTGGGAGACCCTCAGCTCCCAGCCTGGCTCCCCTCTAAGGCCCTCGTCTGCTCCAGTGGCCCTAGAGGTCTCTCTGTCAGCAACACTGTGGTGCCAGGACAGGGCCATGCCCAGTGACTCAGCCTGGCCCTCTTCTTTGCACTGAGTAGGTGTGATAAATATTTGTTGAATGGAATTCTTCCCTTTGGTTGGGATTTTCCACTGCCGACAAACAGCTGCTCCCGGCTCTGCCAAAGGCCTAGCCCGTTTCTGTATCTGTCCCACACGTATGTATACCGCTCCTTCACTTCTCTGTCACACCCTGTTCCTCCTCGCAGACACCCCTTCAGATTGCTCCTCAAAAAACTGCTGCCTCACCCAGCATGTGCTCACTGACCTCTGCCTTCTGTTTTCTCATAGTTTTCCTTCCTCTGTGCATGTCTCAGAGGGGTGACTGAGGAAAACCGGCCCCGAAGCACAATCTGTCGCGGGGGCCTCTTAGTGCACGCCCGTGCGTGATAGAAGAGCCACCTGCTGCAGGCAGGGCAGACGGTGGGGGTCAGGCTAATAAGCTACACGAGACCTAGGCTTCAGGGTGGGGATTAAGGGGTCTCTCGTACGTCCATCCTGGTTGCCTGGTGCAAGTCTGGTTTTCGCCTCTTGCCCTGGACCAATTGTTTAAAGCACCCTAAATGATACGGCTGCCCTCCTCAAGGGCTGCCATAGATGCCAAGGGGTGGGGAACCGAGCTCACGCCGTACGTCCAGGGCCCTGCAGGCCAACTCAGCCAGGTCCACACCTCTCCTTTCAGCCCCACGCCTCCAGGGGAGCATCACTCTCCTGACTGAAACAGGGTCTCAAGGTTGAGGCAGGTTCATCAGGTACACAGGTAGCAGGAAAGTCCCTGGTGTAACTGCAGTGTGAATTGCAAGGGAATAGACTACAGGCATGTGAGCATCCAAGAAGGTCAGGTAAGGAGGGGAGAGAACTTGGCAAGCTGTGTAGTTCCTACGTAGTCATACCCACACTGACCCTCGTAGTTACTCACCACACTGCTAAACAGCCCAAGGATGGGAATCCTATTGTCACCTCAATTTTGTAGATGCAGAAACTCAGGCACAGAGAGGCTATGTGACCTGGCAAAGGTCACACAGCTAGGGAGTGTCAGAGCCCGCTTTCAAACCCAGGCAGTCTGGCTCTTGAGCCACGTGCTTATTACTGTGTTGCAGTGCTTTAACCCAGTGCTTCAGCAAAATCTGCCGTAGCGATTTTTTTTGAGGACCAAATAAGGCCAAATACATAAAGTGGCTCTGTAAACTAGAAACACTTTTGCAAACATTAACCAACTGCGAAGTATTTGGGAAATAGCCAAATTTTGTCTAACTATGGAGATACAGTAGATAATGAAGGTATTTGCAAACTTCTGAATCCGTGGTTTCAAAACTAACCATAAACTGAGATTGTGACATTTTTTCCCTTCTTCCTCTCCTTTTCAGATGAATAAATTATGACAGAATTGTTTCAATGGTCAGTATCATTTATTTTTACGATCGATATCATTACCAAGTCCAGTCAACTCTTGTTCTACTGCGTCTCTTACATGGATCCCATCTTTTCTGTTTTTGGGGTGTTGTCCACGGCCACGCCATCTTCCCCTCACACTAGATGACTGCAACGGCTTCTTTGCCACTGCTCTGCTTCTGGCCACTCTCATCTCACATCCGTCTTTCCCTTTAGCTGCTCAAAAATTCAACATGCCCATTCCAATGAACCCCCAAAGGCCCACATGATAGCCAATGAGATAAGGCAGGAAATAGAAACAGGGAGTCGGATGACAAGAAAAAGAACTGGCAAATGTCTTACTATTTACTGGTGATACAACTGCATACTTAGAAAACCCAAGAGAATTCACTGAAAGGCCAAGATGACCAAGAGTTTTTTAGGTGGCTAAAAAAGTAGCAACTAACGTTTATGTAGAACATAACCTATGCCAGGCCTTGTCCCAAGTGCTCTACATGCATTACCTAGTTCCCTCCCATTATTATTGTCCCCATTTTGTAGACAAGGAAACCGAGGCACAGGGAAGCTCAGTGGCTTGCCCAAGACGCAGGCAGTTTGGCTCCTGTATCTGCTTCCTTAGCTTCTCTGCCATCAAGAGCTTTCCTACGTGCCAGCAACTACTTCTTACGATGTATATTAGGAGGAGAAGATACAATCGTAACAGCCATCAGAGGTGCTGGTGTTTCACTTTGTGCTTCTGTTTGTCACCTGTGTCCTTTGCAGCTGTGCTTGTGCCAGAGTCTCATGAAGCCTCTTACAAAGTGCTCATTAGCTTCTGGCCCTTATGCCACTCACAACAAGGCACCCAGGCTCAGCCCAGGGGTTGAACAGAAAGAAACACCGCAGTGGCCCATCAGGAGCTTCGACCCTGCTCTTGCAAGAACACATTTTGTCCACAGCAGCCTGGTTTGCAGAGGGAAACTCTGCCTTCGACAGACACAGCCAAAATCTTAAAATCACAGCTCCATTTCAAGAGAGGACCTTTGACTGACACTTGTAATTAACAGGCCCATCTGGGGAGTTTCTCCCGAACGAAAGGGCAGAGTGCCCTAAATGCGTATTGCAGCCTCCACTTCTTATCAGAAAGAAACTCCTTGTAGCTATGCTAGTGGGACCCAAGAACAGCCATGGTGGTCACCCAATGTCTGCAGGATCCAGGGGAGGGGAGGGGAGGGTGGCGCCATCTTGGTTTGCTAGTAGAGTGCATGTATTATGGTTTCCCTCACCATTTGGGAATATTTCCAGAGCAGAAGCAATATTTCATCCTCTCTGTAATCATTTCTAGGGCACCAGATAGCGCTCTGAAAGGAACAGGGTGCTTATTTGGCTGATTGACCAAGCTATGTCCTATGCCCCTCCTTTAGAAGAAGTGAGAGGAAACATGTATTGAGTACCTTTTATATGTACAGCATGTTAGGTACTTTCACAATCGTCTCATTTAAGCCCCACTGTGACCTTATGGGTGTTGTTATACTCACTTTAGGTGTGAGGAAACCGAAGTTCCACAGGGTTAAGGAACTGTTAGTAGATGGCATGACTGGGGCTTGCGTATAAGTCTGTTAGCTCCAAAGCCCATGGTCTGTCCATTGTATTAATATTACCCTGTCCCCATAGCAGGACACCATCTTTGTAGTCTGGCCCAAGAGACCTAAATTTGGATGGATGTGAGTTGAGGTAGCTTCTCAAGAATGATAGTGAGGCAGCTGTGGGGGGACACTCCCCCACAGGGTGAGAAAATCCCAAGGTGGGTGGGACTCTGGGGTGAGGGTGAGGGAGAGAAGCATGACTTCTAAAGGTTGGTGTGACGTCCCCTGGGATGTCACCGGCAGCACTAGCCGGAGGGTGCCCATCAGACTGAGCTGGTGCAGAATGCTCTTGGGGTGGCGTGAGCCCCGCAAGGCCTGCCCCCACCTGCCGGCGCTGAGTCGTCTCTGCTCTGAGCCTGTCTGCAGGGTGGGACAGTCTAGTGGGACTTGGCCCAGTGGCTTTAACAGCCCAGGGCCTTTGCCACTCCTAAAGACGGAGGCTGAACCACAGCTCCTCTCACTTGGGCCAAGTTAAATGCCAGGGGTGCTGGTGGAGTAAACAGGAAGGAGGGAGTTTGGATGTGGTCCCTGAGGCTGGGCCCAGGGGTCAGCCTGTCCTCCACAAGGAGGTGGCAGGGACTCTGTTGCTGCCTCACTCCTTTCCCACCCCAGCTGTCTCTCTGGTTTTAATGCAATTCCCTGTGGCTTTTTCAAGGGTGGAGGCTTGGCTGGAGCAGGATTTGGTGAGAAAGGAGAGAATGGAGAGGGATGGGTGGTGGGATTGTAGGTAAGAGTCGTGTGGGCCATGGAGGGAAGGGCCTAAGCAGCCACAGCCGTTTATTAAGTTCTTACCTTGCACCAGGAGTGATGCCGAACACTTCATGTACGTAATTCTCTGGATCCTTGCAACCACTTAAGGCATAGGCACTCATTACCCCCTTGTATTAGCTGTGAAGCTGAGACTTTGCAGAGTCTCACTGAACCCAGAACTATCTGGCTCCCAAGCCGGGGACCTTGCCCACTTCATCAGAGAAGGGTCTGAGGAGAGAGCCAGAGAGAGCCCAGGTAGCTCAAGCAGGGCAGAGTTGAGGATCACTGTGGTCCTGGGTTCCCCATGCCCACAGCCCCGTTGCCCTGCCACCCCGACTGAACACTCCCCTGTTTGGTGGTCCTGTCTCTTTTAGGTACCTCCTGCTGCGCTCTTTCCCCCAGTAAAACCTGCTCTCTGGAAGGGGCCTAATGATTGACACTGAAGTAAAAACGACTCAGAAGGCAGCCGAGGTGCTCTGGAAAGAGCACCACCCATGGAAGACCTGGCTCCAAGTCCTCCCTGGGCTGCTTACTAAATGGAGGAAGATAATTTGGGAGGAAGAGCCTAGAACAGTGCCTGATGTATAGTAGGTGCTCTACTCATTTAAATGAGTAGGTGCTCATTTAAATTTCACCTGTAAAAAAAGAGATCATGACCCCTACCTCATTGTCTGTGAAAGTTTGGACGAATATTCTGTATGTGAAGGTTCTTAGGAAACTGTAAAGTTATTTAATTGTAAGAGTATTAGTATCATCTCAGGAATGTGTGTATTTTATGAGAACAAAGTCTTGAGCCAAAGGATGAGGACTTGACTGTCTGGGGAGTTTTCCTGGGCACAGAAAGTCCCCGCTGGTTCTCCAGAAACATACCTAAAGTCCCATAATTTGTCTCTAGCCTGCCTCCTAGGAGGCCAGAAGCCAGGCTGAGCTGGTGGAAGACCCTCATGAGGAAGCCTGAGGCTGGATCCCTGGAGCTTCAGAAAACTTATAAAGGAACAGAAAGTCCTGTTTTCAGGGGTTGTAACTTAGCCTTAGGTGGCAGAGACGCTGTCCCCTCAGAGAGGGGACTGTGATTGCACAGGAAGCTCCAGGAAGTACCACCACAGATCTGTAAACTGGCTCCCACAGACCACAGGATGGACAGGCAGACAGACAGAAGGGAGCGTGATGGGAAGTCGGCTGTGGATTGCACACTGCATGTGGAAGGCACAGCTTTCTGGACTTCCCTGAATTCCTGCCGGGCACTTTGCTCCCAGCTGACCCTCCTGATGCAGCAAGAACTAGCTACTTTTCAGCCAAAGTCACTCAAGCTTCAAGGGGTGATAGTGCTTGCCCAAGTCACACAGCTCTGAAGAGGTAGACTGGGGATTTAGACCCAGTTCTGTCAGATCCCAAACTCCATTTCTATCTATTAAGTGGTGTGGCTTCCAAGTAGCATCATCTTTTTATAAAATTCAATTTTATTTTAAATTGTGGTAAAAAATATGCAATGTAAGATTTACTCCCTTAACCATTTCTAAGTACACCATTCATTGGTGTTAAGTATATTCACATTGTGCAATAGATCTCTAGAATGTCTTCATCTTGCAAAAATGAGACTCTATACCTACTGAATAACAACTTCCCATTTTTTCCTCCCTTCAGTCCCTGGAAACCACCATTCCACTTTCTGTTTCTATGCGTGTAACTGCTTTAGACACGTCATCTAAGTGGAGTCATACAGCAGCTGTCTTTTCGTAACTGGCTCATTTCACTTAGCATAAAGTCCTCAAGGTTCATCTATGCTGTAGCATTTGACAGGATTTCCTCTTTTTAAAAAGGCTAAATGATTGTCCATTGTAGGAATATAGCACCTTTTCTTTATTCATTCCTTTTTCAATGTGTATTTGGGTTGCTTCCATCTCTTGGCTATTGTGAATAATGTTGCCGTGAACATAAGTGTCTTTTAAAGCAAAAATATTTGCATGTGTGCACATAAAGATACGGGCACACATTCGTGTATGGTGTGTACATCGCTCCCACTGAGGGTAGACCAGGCATAACCTGCCTTTGGGTAGGCTTAGAGCAAACCAACTCTTTTTAAGCAAACACATTTTCTTGAAATGTCAGATTTTAAAACATTTATCAAGTTAACAGAGCATTGAAATGCAATGAAATTAAAAAATATGTATTTTGAAATTGTTTTTACTGAGTTCAAAACAGAGAGTCTATTTTATTAATTACAATAGTTTGGGAGTTAAACCCTTTTTTATTAGCTTCATATTTTGGAGCTTCCAGTCAGATTTTCTCAGAGCTCAGATCATGGCACTTTGCCCTGAGACTGGTTTCTGCCATAGGTATGTTTGGAAGGACAATGTCCCTCTTTAAGGATGTCCTCTTCTACTCTGGGTGAGGATGGATGTCAGGAACGCTTCAGGCCAGAGGTTTACGAACAGTGAGAAATGCAAATACATTGCATATTGCAATCCTGAACACATAAACTCATGTGTCGAGCAGAAGCAAAAGTTCCGTGAAACAACACTTGAACCTCCCTCCAGGTGATGTGCTCATAGTTTCCAGTCCAGAGCTGCTTAAATGTGGTCTCCGAAGTGCTTATCTCTAGCCAGGGAGGAAATGAGTAAAAAATTGAGAGTAAGTGTTTTGCACTTGAAAAGATGTGGACATTATTAGCCACTAGGGAAATGCAAACCAAAACTACAGTGGGATAGCACTTGACACTCAGTAGGGGGGCTACAATAAAAAAAGGCAGATAATAATAAGTGATGGTGAGGATGTGGAGAAATTGGAACCCTCATATCCTGCTGCTGTGGAAAAGCTGTAGTTCCTCAAAAAGATAAACACAGTTACGATATGACACAGCAATTCCACTCCTAGGCGTATACGCAAGAGAAATGAGAATGCATGTCCACGCAAAACCTCGTACATGAATGTTCATAGCAGCATTACTCTTAATAGCCCCAAGTGGAAACAACTCAAATGTCCATCAACTGCTGAATGAATAAACAATGTGTGTGTGGTGTATCCATACAATGGAATATTATTTGGCAATAAAAAGAAAAGAAGTACTGATGAACCTTGAAAAATGCTAAAGAAAGAAGCCAGTCTCAAAAGATCACATATTATATGATTCCATTTCTATGAAATGTCCAGAATAGAAAAATGTATAGGGATAGAAAGTAGATTAGTGGTTGCTTAGGGCTGGGGCACTGGGGGTCTGAGGGAAATAGAAATTACCTGCTAATGGGTAGAAGATTTCTTTTAGGAGTGATGGAAATGTTCTAAAATCGATTGTGGTGAGGGCTGCTCTGCTCTGTGAATATACCAGGCACCACTGAGTTGGTGAATTATATGGTATGTGAATTATTATCTCAATAAAACTGTTAAAAAACAAAGTGTTTTAGACACAGCAATTGGACATTATTGTGACATCTTAGAGCTTGACCTTTTTCTATGAACTCATTTTTATTGTTTTATTGTATTTTGCAAAAGTATCAGTCAGTCCATGACAGATTAGAGCTAAAAAAATTAAAAAAGAAAGCAGATCCACAACAGATCCTTTGAGAGGCACTCTTCTCATCTATTTCATCATTTTAAAAGAATTCTAATATTCAGACACTAAATTGACTGTTACCCATTAGTAGGTTGTGGCTTGCAGTTTGAAAAATACTGAAAAATACTGCCCTGGGGGCACAGCACTCCAGCAGGAAAAGTTCAGTGAAATTGTCAGAGATGAGTGGCGCCTTCAGGATAAACCAAACCTGTGACCTGACTCTGCCTGCCCCCCTTCCCTTCCTGCTCACCCCGCAATCCTGCCCACTCTATCGCAGGCCCCTCACTCCAGTTCCACCCAGCAACACACGTTCCTCACCTGCCAAACCAGCTCAGAGTCCTGTGTCTTTGCAAGTGAAGTTTCCTCTGCCAGGAATGACAACACTTCAGTGTCATCCACCTGGAAAGCACCACGTTATTCTCCAAGTTGCAGCTCAGATATCATCTTCTCTGACCTGACCTGCTCCTCTGTGCTCTCCTTACCCCATGTCCATAGACAGCAAGAGAATCACACTCCTGCTCGTCTGTGTGTCCCAGGAGATGGCGAATTTCCTGAGGGCAGGTGGGACCTTTTGTTCATCTGTGCATCCTGGCGCTCACCAAGGGCAGATGCGTGACCAGTGCTCAGAGCACAAATGTGGCATAGGTTCATCTCTGTTTTGATGACAGCCCAGATCCCTCCTGTCTGTCACACTAGACATAGAGCCAGAAAGAGCCCTCCAGGTAAAATCTTGCTCATCCCACATCCTTGGCCTAGGCTCTCCCCACCCCTGCCGCCCGGGGATTCTGGGCGGCACTATCTAGCACTCTGGGTTGCCATGGCGACCCCTTGTTGCCTGGCTGCTTATATGTCTTTCACTCCTTGCACCTCCCACCTCGGTATCCACTGACTTCTCTTCTGTTTCATTCTGATCATCTGGGGCCACAGTGTCTAGGCTTCTTTGATATGGGAACTTCTTATTTTGCACTCTGCCTTTCAGGGGCAAAATGTTAGTTTCTAATCGTGCTACTGCAGAGAGGATCTTCCTTTTGCCCCCTCCTATTTGCCCTGATTCTTTTATGTCCAGCTGGACCCATGCTACCATTCATTTATGACACGCAGTATTATGTAACCTTGTTTCTCTCTTTCTCTCTGGCACGTGATCATTTAGCTGTACTAAAGCTTAAAAGGTCAAATTACCTCGGATTTGAGGTGAGCAGCATAAACAAATCAAGGGGGACAAACAGACCAAAACATTATTGAAATGATTTAAAAAGGCAGAGAAAATCAAATGGAACTAAGCCCCACCCGGCCACAGTTTCACGCAAATTAGAGGTACCCTATGTCTCATTATTATTAGCCACTTTCAAGCTGAGTTGGGACTGCATTTGTGTTTCCACCACTGTAAGGAGGCAGTATAGTACAACACTTACGAGTAACGGCTCTGGGAGTGAAATGTATGGGTTCATACACTGGCTCTCTTATTTACAAGCTGTGTGATCTTGGGCAAGTTACTTAACTTCTCTGTGCTCCTGTTTCCTTTCTGTAAAATGGAAATAGTACTTGTACACATTCCATGAGGCTACTGTGAGGATTAAATGAGTTAACATTAAAAGGGCACATAACACAGTGCCTGACTTAAAGTAAGTGCTCAATACATTTTAGCCGCAATTAAGCTGTTTTTGAGCACCTACTCCGCACGTACTCATCAAAGCTAAAGATCTGAGGAAAAAAGGAACAGGAATTAATTTCTCATACCAAGTTTGCCTTTTGGCAGACACTTAATACCTTATTTGATTTTTACAATGACCCTTTGAGATACATTCCGTCACTCCATTTTATAGCAAAATTAGGCTCAAAACATTAGGTTAAAAAAAATCAAAGAATGCTACTGTCCAAAGTAGGGCAAAACAATTGATGATTTAAGGTTGCATCAACAATTTCTCTCACCTAAGATCAAAGTGCAAATTATTAGGAGGTAATGCTTGAATACCCACCTAAGGATGGGAAAAAGCTGGCTGGAGCTCGTTCCTGCAAAACACTCTTGTTCCAGTTTAGAAAGAGCTTTCCCATGTATCCTCTCCTTTTGTCCTTTAGGCCTCTAAAGAACTCTGTTGAGAATGGAATTGTAATGTCCTCAATTTATGGCTGGGAGCCTGAGCCAAATCATGTGGCCAGTGAGCAACAGAGCAGTGCCTGGACCTCAAGTCCTCCAACGACCATGATGGTTGACCACAGGCAGTCCCACCCAGCTCACTGCAGCAATGGCACTGACGACTCAGCCCTCTGCACGGCCATGGTGATTTTTTAAGGGAGAACATACCCATACTCCAGTGTCACGCTCAGCCAAGAAATCTCCATACCTGAGCTCCTACACACATCCACCCTGTTACAGCAGCTGGCTCAGATGACTGTCAAGTCACCTCTTCTCAGCCCCCTTCCTTCCTGGTAATTTTCTTCCTTGGTGGCTCTTAGTGGCTTCCCCACCAGTGGTCCTCAGGTATGACCAGGTCAGCTCATCAGAGAGGTTCTCATAATCTTGAGTTGGAAAAGGGGAGGGATTGGGTTATTGATCCCTTTCCTCCTAGTTGGTTGAATTTTACTGAATCTGATTACAATTCCAAGAATTTCTTAAGAGTCTCATAAAATCTGGACCTGTTTGTGGAAATTCAAATAGCTTTTACTTATTCCTTATAAAGGACTTCAAATCATCTATAGAAATTGCTCAGTTGGGTAAGTTTAAATGGAAATCTAAACTTCTTTAGCTTAAGTCTGTTTTTACCCCCAACCACCACCCTCCACTAAACCATAGCACCCTAAGAGCAGGAATGAAGATTTTTTCATTATCACGCCTCCAGTTCAAAACAGAGCCTGGCACATAGTGCCAATAAATCACTCAATAAAGCTCAATAAATCAATGTTTGCTTGATGGAGAAGAGGCATCAGTGGGTGGATGGAGGGGCAGATGATGGATGGACTAATGGCAAGATGGACAAACAGATATGTGAATCTATGGCCAGACAGATGGATGAGACCACAGTAATGACAGTGCTGCATTGTGATGTAGCTACAGTTGTTAGCTACTTACTCATGAGGACTTTAGCAAATTAAATGTTTGCTGCACTAACCTGCAGAAAATCTCAACTATCGATTGAATTTGATAATAGAACTGTACCTAAGATCTTTACTTATGCTTTAGCTAATTGCTGTCCCATGCTTCCATTTAGCTGGCTTTGTTTTTCAATGATGACATGCATTTTAGGTTGATAACTTCACTTTGACCTTCAGCTATAAGGACTGCCCAGACTTTTTTCTTTTTTTTTTTTTTTGAGACAGAGTCTTGCTCTGTTGCCTGGGCTAGAGTGCAGTGGTGTCAGCCTAGCTCACAGCAACCTCAAACTCCTGGGCTCAAGCAATCCTCCTGCCTCAGCCTCCCGAGTAGCTGTGATTACAGGCATGCACCACCACGCCTGGCTAATGTTTTTCTATTTTTAGTAGAGACAGGATCTCGCTCTTGCTCAGGCTGGTCTTGAACTTCTGACCTCAAGCGATCCTCCTGCCTCAGCCTCCCAGAGTGCTAGGATTACAGGTGAGAGCCATCACGCCCAGCCAAGACTGGACAGACCTGAGACATGCCAAAGCTGTGGTTCCTTCCCACCTCCAGCATGCCTCAGTACCCCAAACAAGTTCACTGTGCTTCTGTTCCCAACGCAGAACTCCCAGGCCAAAGACAATTTCTACCCCTCCAGGTCACCTCTCTCTCATGATAGGTTAGAGATATTTTAAGAGTGGACACACTGGACAGACTACCCTCAGGTAGTGTTGTAGGTAATGCCCAAGTTGCCTATTACTAGACTTTGGCAGCAAACCTGTTCGAGGGAGATATCCTCTGTCCCTGCTACTTGGCCACCTTCTCCATTGGGCCTGCCAATCAAGTCTCTGTTTGCTCTTCTCTCTTCCCTGAGCTGGACATTCCTAAATCAGGAGGGCCCTGGCCCTCTGCCTCTGACTTTTCCTGCTCCAGCCACCCCACCCCCACCTGCCTCTGCCTAGCTTCTTGCTGCTCAGGCCTATCTGTCTGCCCTGATGCAGCTCAGCACTGTGCAAGGCCCAGGGTCTCATTCATCAGTTCTAACTGATAGAGCGCTCTGCATAGTATAATACCAAACTGAACCCTTCTTAGTGGTAATTCCACCTATAGAATTACCTATTTCACAGAATATGGTAATTCTATTTCCATCCCCTGGCGCAACATGGAATAAATCTACTCCATCTTCTCCTGCATGAAGGTCCTTCAGTGTTGAAGATAACTTGGAAGACAACTAATGTATCACTCTAAAATTTCTCCTCTCTGGCCGACAGCGCCAGTTCCAACAATATTTCCACAGGGTACCTGCTTTCCAGACCCTTTCCATCCTGGACAGTTTCTAGTTTGTCATATTTACTCTTGAAAAGTTTTTTAGAAGACCAAGGAACTGTACCAGAATGGAGGAGACAAAGGAGGTATGATAGCTAAATGCTATGTGGTAGACTGGATGGGTTCTGGACCAGAAAAGGGAGATTAGTAGGACAATTGGATGAATGAATAGGATCTATAAATTAGTTAACAATATTGTGGGGCTGAGGGGAAAATTCCCCTTCCCCCTGAAAGTTCGCTGAAAGATCAACTCACAATTAAGGCAGATTAATAAGAAGAGGTTTATTTACCGTGCCCACAGGGAGAATCACAGAGTGATTATCCAATATCTCAATGGGATCTAGATATTTTTATACCTGCCTTTTAGAGGGGAGGGGAGGGGAGGTAAGGAGTATAGGTAATTCTGTTTAGGGGTAATAAATGGTTGCTAGGGAGGATGAATGTATATTTGGGAGAATGAATGGATGAGGGAGGGGAACAGATTGACCTATAAATTAACCTAAGAGACAGGTATTATGTTCAAAATGATTAGGGCCAAGTCTGGTTGCAGTCTTGATTTTCTTTCCTGCAATATATTGAGATAACAGGGAAGGGAAGTCCACTGTTCCTTTGATGGGTCCATCTGGTTATGCAGATAGAGGGAAAGCTCCTTCTGAGGGCCTGTTGATCTCTAAGGGCCTTTAATTCAAAATACTCTTTATACCAAGGAGTCATATTTTGGTGTGAAATTTCCTGAGCTCCTTCAGTAGCAATGTCAATTTCCTGGTTTTGATAATTATACTATGGTTATGTAAGACATTAGCATTTGGGAAGGCTTAGTGAAGGGCTTATAGGATCTCTTCTCACAATTTTTTGGAAATCTAATATTATTTCAAAGTGAAAAACATTTTTTAAGTTAAAAAATAGTCTTTCAGCTGGATATAGTGGCTTGTGCCTGTAATGCTAGCACTTTGGGAGGCCAAGGCAGGAGGATTGCTTGAAGTCAGGAGTTTGAGATCAGCCTGAACAAGAGACCCCAACTCTACAGAAAAATTAGCCATGTGTGGTGGTGTGCTCCTGTAGTCCCAGCTACTCGGGAGGCTGAGGCAGCAGAATTGCTTGATCCCAGGAGTTTGAGGTTGCTGTGAGCTATGATGATGCCCAGGTGACAGAGAGAGAGACCCTGTCTCAAAAAACAAAAACAAAAACAAAATAGTCTTTCAGATGTTGTGTTGGATTTGCATGGTGTCAGTTTAGCTAAGCTGGAACTACAGTTCCCAGAATTCCTTTCTGTTCATAGTTTGGAGTTGTCATGGGCCACAAGAGACATGTGCGGGAGATTGGGAAGGCAGAAGTGCAGGAATGCCTGGGCAGGGCTTGAGGCCCTGTGCAGCGTGTGCATGTTGTTGCATCTCTCTGGCTCGCCTTGTTGGTGCAGGGCAGTGGCCACACCTGCAGCTCCTGCCTGCTGCACTGCTGCTTCTCTGACTCTTCAGCCTGGTGCATACTCAGCTCTTTCTGTGAGGAAGACCACCATTTGGAAGGAACAGTTTGGAATCCTGCGGCTGCTCTTTCCATATTTGATATATGCTGAACATTTCCCCCAGTAAACACTTTGATGACCTATCATCATTAAAATGACCTAATCATTTTAATCTATTGGTAAGGAACTTGATGAGTTAGTTGTTATTAGTACGTCTGTATCAATGAGGTCTAAAATTTGGTTACCTTTTTGTGTAATCAAGTCACAATGTGGTCTCCTTTTAAGCTAGTGTCAACTATAAATCTCCAGAAATTTTCCCCCATGAGTTGCTCTCAATCCAGGTCCTCCAATTCATTTTTGCAAGTGGCTTTTTGAAGCTGAAGGTTTAGCTTTACATTTCTCCCCATAAAGTTTCATCTTGGAGCTTTTGGTTCATCATTCTAGCTATCCTGATTACTTTGCATGTGAGATCTGTCAGCTATCATATTAATTATTCTTACCAACTTTGTATTGCTCATGCATTTGATAATAACATATTCAAAGTCTTATCGAAGACTCTAAAGGACAGAGACATCAATATTCTCATGGGTCAGCATTAATCAGTCAATCCAACTGGGTGTAAGCTGGCTGAAAACCCTTGACCTGTACTGTCATCTAACGCACATCTTTCTGCCTCATCCACAAAAATATTATAAGATGTCATCTCAGCATTTTCTTCATTTGTCAGAGCAGATAAGACTTCTGTTTAATAATCTGTAACTAGTACAACTTGCCTTACCAGTTTGTGATTCAAATAAGAGTCTCATAATTTCTTATTTTCCAGTTTAACCTCTTGAATCCCTACATGCCCAAATCAATTCATTTCCAAGACTGCTATAACAAAGTACCACACATTTGGTGGCTTAAAACAGCAGAAATTTAATCTCTTGCAGTCGGGGGGCCAGAAGTCTGAAATCAAAGTTTTGGCAGGGTTGGTTCCTTCTGGAGGCCCTGAGGGAGCATCTGTTTCACCCCTCTTCCTAGCCTCTGCCGACAGTGCTTAGCATTCCTTCACCTGCCGCTGCATCCCGCCAAGCTCTGCCTCCATGGTCACCTGGCCTTCCTCCCTGTCTGTCTCTCTGTGTGTCTTCTTCTCTTCTTAAAAGGATACCGGTCACATTAGATATAGGGCCCACCCTAATCCAGTAGGTCTTCATCTTAACGAATTACACCTATAAAGAACTTATTTCCAAATACGGTCACATTCTGAGTTTCCAGGTGGACATGAATTTTGGGGGGGCAGTAGTCAGCCCAGTATACCAAATAAGCAAAAGCCTCCCCCTCCTTGCTGCCTCCGTACGGTTGCACAATTTATGCAGTGCGTGGCGGAGGGCACCTGGGCGCTCTCTCTGCTGCCATCTGCATCACCGCTGAAACCAGCAGCTCCTGCTGCGCTGCTTCCAACAGCCCAGCTCTCGGCAAGGCCAAGGTGACTGTTCCCCAGCATTACGCTTGGGCGAGAATGTGCCACACGTCGGCTGCTACACACAGACCCCCACACACACCATGCCAGAGGACAATCAAGTCACCATTTCACACCTCCTCTTCCAGCTTGGTTTGGGAATGGGGAGGGTCTTGTCATTTCGGGTGGAACCTGTCCATGAATTCGGCTGTGACCGTTTCAGCCCATCAGAGATTTACTAACATGCAGCCTCCAATGATGAGGGAGTGGTTCTGAGCCCTTTTCTCCCAGATAGCTCCTTGTCCCTATATAAATTTGCCCAATTGCTTCAGCAACCAGACTTTTATACCAAGAAATATGGAGAATAGCCTTTGTCCAGCCACACATCAGGGAAAAAAGGTCCAGTTATATCCTCTTCTCAGGATAATGGGTGCCTAGCTGCCCACATTTACATAACTGAAGGAGACCGTTCACGTGATTGTTCTGGGAACAAAGACGTCCTCCAAGAAGATTGGCTGCCTCCTCCTGCTAGCTGGCAACTTTTACATGGCAGTTTGTTGAGGCAGAAAGATATAAAACTTCACTTTACAAATCTAGCCCATATTTGTACCATGAATTAATGTCAAGTTTAGAAGTCAGAGGTCATTACATTACCCCATTTGCACATTCTTTCTGTTTGAAAACTGACAAACATTTCACACTTCCTTGGCTATTGGCTCCTTTCCCAAGTTTCTCAGAAATCACAGACAGCAGCTCTGCAATCACATCCCTGAGTTCTGACAAGATTCCTCTCAAGCCAGGGGCTCCCACTCCCTCTTCGCCGATCTGGAGTTTGACATCCTTCTGGAATTCGGCTCCACACTCTGTGGTCTGAGAATTACTCTTCTTGAGGTAGAACATTATGTGTTAAAAAGTTTTGCCTCTTCCACTAACTGTGGGGCCTAGCTGTTCCTTGTTATTTTTCTTGCTCCAAATAATTTTCTAAAGCAGTATGTCTGTGGTTTCTGTCATTTGTGTAGGGCTCAGCTCGTTTTACATGTTAGCGTTCCTGACACAGGTCTGCGGGCTTGTGCTGCTTTTGGCATTTGTTTCTGGCCCTCTGCTCCTTCCCACTGTCGCACATGCTCGTTGGAGTTCTGAACTCACCCTGTATTCCAGGTTGTTTCTTCGGATGATCCCTCTGGCCCCAGTCCACCTTCCTTCTCAGTGAGGTTACTAGCTGTTCCTTGTTCCGTGTAACTGTTTGTGGAGCACCTACCGTGTGTTAGGTGCAGCACTCAGCACTACTGATGTACTGGCGAACAAAATCGGATACGGAGCCTGCACTTACAAACTTAAGGAAACAGACATTATTCAAATAATTACACAAATAAATATAAAATTACAGCTATAATAATTGTGAAGATGAGGCACATAGTGCTCTAAGACTGTAAGAGTTTATAAAGAGCTTTCTTTCTTTCTTTCTTTCTTTCTTTCTTTCTTTCTTTCTTTCTTTCTTTCTCTTTCTTTCATCTAGTTAAAGAAGCAAGGAAGGGATCACTGAGATCTAAAGGATGAGTAGGAAGGATTTATGAATGTCAAAAAGGAGGAAGGAAACAGTCCAATTAGAAAATGAGCAAGAGGTCGGGTGCGGTGGCTCACGTCTGTAATCCTAGCACTCGGGAGGCAGAGGCGGGAGGATCGCTCAAGGTCAGGAGTTTGAAACTAGCCTGAGCAAGAACGAGACCCGGTCTCTACTAAAAAATAGAAAGAAATTAATTGGCCAACTAAAAATATATATAGAAAAAATTAGCCGGGCATGGTGGCGCATGCCTGTAGTCCCAGCTACTTGGGAGGCTGAGGCAGAAGGATTGCTTGAGCCCAGGAGTTCTAGGCTGATGCCACGGCACTCTAGTCTGGGCAACAGAGTGAGACTCTGTCTAAAAAAAAAAAAAAGAAAGAAAAGAAAATGAGCAAGAGATTTGAACAAACCCCTCACCAAAGAAGAAATGCAGACAGCAAATAAGCACAGGCATTAGGAAGATCAAGGGATCTTTCAGGGCAGTGAAATGATTCTGTATGCTACTGTAAGGTATCAGATACATATACTACCTATCATTATACATTTGTCTAAACCACAGAATGTACAACACAAAGAATGAACCATAACTTAAACTATAGACTTTGGGTAACAGTGATGTGTCCATGTTGGTTCATCAGTTCTAACAAATGTACCATACTGGTTCAGGATGTTGAGGGTGGAAGAGGTTGTGTGTATATGGGGGTAGGGGTGCAGGTGGGACAGGGTACATGGGACCTCTCTGTACTTTCCACTCAATTTTGCTGTGACCTTGAAACTGCTCTAAAAAAATAGTCAATTAATTAAAGAAAAGGAGGGGAGGGGGAAGAGAAAGAGACTTCCAGGAAGAGACCAGCACATGCAAAGGCCCTGGGGCAGAGAGAAGCTTGGTGATTATGCAGGACTGAAAGAAGCCATTGTGGGTGGAGTAGAGAGAGGGAGGTGGAGCTTGGTAGGGCTGGAGAGACAGTGAGGCCCAGACTCTACAGGGTCTGATAGGCTGTTAAAGCTGCTTTTCTTTAACCTGAGATCACTGGGAAGTCATTAAGTGGTTTTAGGGGTGTGGTGGTAGGATAGGGATGGTGGGAATACAATCAGATTTCTATTTTGAAATAATCACTCTGGTTACAGTGTGTTGGAACTCTGAAAGGAGCCAGAGTTGATATAGGGAGGCCAGTAGGGAACCTGATACGATAGCCCGGGTGAAAAATGAAGAGTGAGTGATGTGGGGATGGGAAAAGCAGCAAGACAAATGTGAATTCAGATTGGACAGAACTTGGAGGGGAATGAAATATAGGAAAGAAGGAAGAGAGAGGGGCCTAGCATGTTTCCTTGGTTAATCCTTCCTTCGTGGTTGTAAAATGAGAATTTATTTCTTGGAGATGTCTGTCCCTTTTTAGCCATATCCTCCTTTAAAGTTTTTGACTCATACAAATTTTGCAACTTGTTGAAATCTACTTTCCTTGAATGAAGTGAACAGGTCCCTTCTGTGCTATAAAGGGCTCCATGATGAAGCCAGAACTTTCTCCCAAGCCTCGGTCACTTCTACATCATAAACTAACACGGACACATGCTTTTAGAATTAGGTCCAACAAAGGAGCTCACCTTATTTCCTCTACTTTTTGAAAGTTGAGTTCCTAAAGCAAATTAAATATTCTTTTGCATCTGCAGGATGAGTAGTTGCCATAATTATAAAATCCTTACCATGTCCCAGGCATCTTTAGCTCACTGAATCCTCCCAAGAACCCAGTGAAGTAGTATTACTTCAATTATTATCCTCATTTTGCAGATGAGGAAACTGAGGCACAAACAGGGTAAATAATTTGTCTGTGTTCATACAGTCAGGACTTAAACTCTGACTCTGGAGTCTATATTCTTAGCCATCGCTCTAATTTCCCGCCAAACATGGTTTTTCTGCAGGATTTTTCAAACCGGTCCTGGAGAAAGAAATCTTTTTGCCTCTTGGGTCTCAAAAGTGGAAGATGGAAATCTGCAGGTGCGTATTACATGGGGAAAAACAGGGAAAGAACAAAGCTGACCTGCAGGATAATCTAAAATGAGAGATGGGAAGGGATGGAGAGAGAGAGATGAAAAGAGACAAAGAGGAAGAAAGATCTAAAGCAGCTGCAGGACACCACGATGGCCAAGAAATGAAAAACAGCCAATGCCAGGGTCTCTCGAGGACAGCTGGCCATTTCCTGACAGTCAGAAGGTCAATGTCAATCTGCTGGGGGGCATGAGAAAACACAAGACGGACATTTGACTCCTAAAGCATGGGGCTAAAAGCCAGGTAACTAGAAGAATTTGGCGAAGACCAAGGCAGGTATGAGCCTTGGCCAGATGTCTGAATTGTCTGAATCTGGGGTTCCTGACCGAAGGTGCCTAACAGGTCTCCAGGGGATGCTTTACCATTCCTGACACCAGACTTACAGAATTTTCTGGGGTGGAGTTGATCGTAGGCATCTGTAGTTTTACAAAGATTCTCAGGGGATTCTGATAGCAGTCCTTGGTTAAGACCTACTGGCCTGAAAACATATAGCTGATACTCAGAAGAGGTCTCCTGGTGAAATATTTACCAGGTGCTTAAGAGATAAAAATGAAATCCACAAACACAAAAGTCAATCTGGGGGCCCTGGAATCACTAGGACCTCAAGGAAGCTGGGGCCAGGGGCCTTGACTGATCCATCTGTACCCAGGTGTATCAGCTGTGTTCCATGAGGCAGAGAGAGCCTGGCACCATCTTGAGACACACCAGAGACTAAGACCCGGGAAAGTGGCTCTCCCCTCAAGGAAGGCCTAGGTCCCACATGAAACTCAGGGCATCTTAAAATTTTCCTTCACTGGGAGTGTAGGATTTGGCCACACACATTCAGGGGCTGAAATGCAACTTCTGAACCATGTGTGGGTTTCATTGGAATGAGCCTAGATAGTTTGAGGAATAAATAGTTAAAATGGCATTTTGTCAGTTACTGTTATGTCAACACTCCCTGCTTGAGTGTAGAAGAATTTCTTTTGTGTAGCAATAAAAACCCTTCCCCTTCCCTGCCCTCCTCACAGGATTCTCAGGAAAAAAGGAAAGGAGAGGACTTTGCAAAGGGGCTAGCAGTTCCACAATGGATGCGATAAAACTATTAATACATTAAAAAAAGAAAGCAAACATAAATGGGGGAGGCCAGGCATGTCGGCTCACGCCTATTATCCTAGCACTCTGGGAGGCCGAGGCAGGAGGATTACTTGAGCTGAGGAGTTCGAGACCAGCCTGAGCAAGAGTGAGACCCCATCTCTACTAAAAATAAAAAATAAAAAAAAATTAGCCAGGTGTGGTGGTGCGTGCCTGTAGTCCCAGCTACTCAAGAGGCTGAGGCAGGAGGATCACTTGAGCCCAGGAGTTCAAGGTTGCAGTCAGCTATGATCACGACACTATACTCTACCCAGGGTAACAGAGACTCTGTCTCAAACAAACAAACAAACAAACAAACAAGGGATTCAAGATCATGGTTGTCTTGAATAGGGAGAGTTTTGGAGGGGATGTGTGGGGGATGGAATGCAAGTGACTACCAGGTTAGGGATACTTTTGTTTTGAGTGTTAGATTTGTGGATCCTTATTCCATTATTAAAATAACTAGCAAACTAACTAACCAAATAAATAGATGGACGTTGCCATGCCTGAACAAATGAGAGTGGTGTCATGAAACAAGGATTATGATTAACATAATTCTGTGTACCGAAGGGCCAACATAAAAATAAATATAAACATAATAATAAATATAGGTACATATAGAGACCAGAAAATCACCTACAAATAATCCCACCATCCATAGGTAACCACTGTTCACATTTCCTTTCCAGGTATTTTTGAAAATCTATTTTTTAGATAGTTGAGGTCATACTGTATTTATGACTGTTTTATATTCTTTTTCTAAAAAAAATTATTAGACTGTATTTTCTTTTAGAATCAGGAAAATGAAGCTCAATAGACTTTATTTTCTCAGAGCTGTTTTAGGTTCACAACAAAATTGGAAAATAGAGATATCCGCCTCTTTTTATATAGCATTGGGGTATATACATGCTTTCATTTCATCAAAAGCCTCCCACAATTTTTTACTGTCAGCATAATGTTTTCTTCATGATCATGGTATCTCCCCTGCCAGGTAAGTATACAATGTTTTCTCATATGGATATAATATGGCTCACTTAGCCTTCCTGTCACTGGACATTAAAAGTTTCCAACTTTTTGGTGCTGTAAGTGGTGATTAACGTTTTAACGCATGACTCACCACTATCCCATTCCCACACACACATTCAGAATTATTTTTTTTAAGACAGATTATTAGAATTGTTAGATGAACAAATATGAACATTTTAAGGCCTTTGTTACCAAACTGCCAACTTGCTTTCCAGAAATTTTACATCTTCACCAGAAGAAGTTGAAAAGGATTTACGTACTCACCACGCTCTTGCCAGCTATGGTAGACAGAACAATTGCCCTTCCCCTAAAGATGTCCATGTCCTAATCTCCAAAACCTGTGACTAGGTTACCTTTCATGGCAAAGGGGTATTAAGGTTGCTGATCAGCTGGCCTTGAGAAGGCGACATTATCCTGGATGCCCTAGATGGGCCCGAGGACGACGTAAGCACAAAGGTCCTTAGAAGTGGAAAAGGGAGACCAGAGAGAATCAGAGAGACAGTCCTACGAATGTGACTGGTCCTCATGTTGCTGGCTTGGAAGATGGAGGGAGGGGCCACAAACCAAAGAAGACTTCTAGAAGCTGGAAAACACAAGGAAATGCATTCTCCCCAAAAGCCTCCAGAAAGGAGCGCAGCCCTACCCACTCTTGAGCTTCGCCCACTGATGCCTCTATCAGACTTCTGACTGCAGAACCGAAAGAGAATAAATTTGTGTTGTTTAAAGCCACCAAATGTGTGATAATTTGCTACCACGGTGATTAAAAAATATATACCAGCATTGGATATTTTCATTTCATTCTATTTGGTTCCAATGGTATTTAATAGTCACTTTAATTTGTATTTCTTTGATTTTAGGGTAGAGCACATGTATTGTTCTGTTTACCCAGAAAATACCCTTCTTCTGGGAAATGCTCTTTCACTTCCTTCTGAACATGTGGTCCAAAATAGAGCCAGAGTCAAACTAAGCCACTCAACTAAGCCACTCCTAAAATTTAAAATTTTAGGATTAGAGAAAACAAGCCCCAAACCCTTCTGCTGGTGCGAGGAAGATTAGTTAAGTCACAGCAGCTTCCAGAGGCAGGTTTCTGCATCTGCACCAACCCCGTGTGAGAGAACCACGCTGATGTGCAGGGAGAGCGAGGAGGAGAGGTGGGTCACTTTCAGTCACTGGGGGCAGCTGCGTGGACTCTTCTCTCAGCCACGTGACCCTTCCAATAAATGTCTCTTTTGCCCAAAGTAGTTTGAGTTGTGTTCCTGTCACTTACTACTAAAAGACTCCTTAATACGGACCCTAAAAGTGATCATTGTGTTTAGGAAAATAAGAAGATAAAAATTCTTAATACAAAAAGTGGAACTTGAACTGGCATGTGGACATTGATGAGCCCCAAATGGCTGAATCAAGGTTGGTTAGGGAGGGGGGCGGCCGTGAGCATCCCCAGATCTGAGGCTGGGGAAGTTGTGTTCCCTATTTTATGTTTTCAAAGCAGTTGGTTGGACTATTTTCCCGTGTTTCCTGGGACTCAGACCATGTGCCATTCAGACTTATACTTCAAGAGACTTGGTAAGAAAATAGCAGGATAATAGAATGTGTCAGTGATTTCTTGCAGCCTTTAGTTGGGTGCTGTGAGAGAAAGTGAAGACCCCGAAGAAGCAAGTGTTCAAGGAGCTATGGAACAGATAAATACAGCTTTAAGAGAGCTCTTTCTGTTAGTAGCCAGCAGCCCCAAATAACCAAGTCATGCCCTTTGTTCAAAAGCAAATACTCAACTCTCTTCCCACACTAAACGTTCTGCACTGATTAAGAAGCCATAGAATCCTGGAAATTGGGATGGTGATACCCAGGAAGGATTGCAACCAGCCACACACCATGCTGTACACTCTGCCCAACAAGGACTTATAGTCCTTTCTCCACCAGTGTAATGTGAAAGTCCCAGTGGCTCGGACGACCCTGCAGGGCACAGTAGCCCTGCCTTCCCTCCCCACTGTCCCCTGCTCAGCCTTCAGGGATGGGCAGGGCCTCCAGAGCTGCGCTAAGAGACTGGAGCCACTTACACAGGGTCCGGGACAACTCTCCTGCCTTCCAACATTTCTGGAGTTGGTTATTGGCCGATAGAGACCCCCAAAATGAAGCTCACAGTCAGATGATTAAAGTGTTAAGGGTTTAAGTGTTAAAAAAGCCCAAGTCTACCAAACTGAGGTGTGTGGGTGCTCAATCACTAAGGTGGTTATTTTCCAAACTTTCCTGATGATAAAAATCACTTGGTCCCAGTCAGTAATGCCTATGGCTAAAAAAGAAAAAAAAAAATCACTTGCGATGATTGTTAATACAGTTTTCAAAGCACCTTCCCTGGAGATTTAGTGGATTTGAGGTGTGATTGGAGATCTATATTCTCACCAAATTCCCCAGGAGATTTCTATCATCCAATAAGTTTGGGAAGCTCTGTCCTGAGGTAATCCTCAGGTGCCTAGACCAACAGGAAGTGTTTTGTGAGTCAGTGCAGCCCCAAGCAGGAGAACCTCCCTACTGCCATGCTCACCGGGATCTTATGGATATGGGTGGAGGAAATGTTCCCAACAGGCAAAACCTGGGGCCAGACTGGCCAGCCAGAGAATTCACTCCTTGCCAAAGATGCAGTGATATTCACCAGCCACAGCAATGATCTCACCATCCCCATCCAGCTGGATGTGGTTTAAAAATTGGACCAGTGTTCACCCTTTTCAAAATGGTAGCTGGTTTCCCACCAGCATTGTATACCAGGTGTGTTGGAGGTGGTTGCTGGTTGCAGTAATCACATGACCAATGAGGCCAAGATTATGAGAAGACTTGACCAGGAGGATTGGACACACCCAGGAGCCCTGGTCTTGGACTTGCTGTCAAATGGCCCAATGAGTTAATGCTTTGAGTACCACTTCCATACAGACCAAACTCACTCGCTTTCTCCAAATATGTAGAAATAATATTTAACATTTCCTAAACACTATGTTCTAGGCATGATCTATGTGCTTTATATGCATTAGTTTATTCAAATCTCCCCAAAACCCTAGTAGGTAGGTGCTGTTTACAGGTGAGGAAACTGAGGCTCAGAGAGATGAAGAAGCCTGCCCAAGGCTGTGTAGCTAAGTCATGGGGCCAAGATTTGAGCATTGGCCATATGGCTCCAGAACCTGAGCTCTTAGCCATCACTCTAAGCTGCCTCTCCAGTGACAAAGAGAAAAATAAGATGACGCTGCCACATTTCAAAAGAAGATAAACATTGCCATGAGTAAGAAACAGGAAAACTAATGTGAAGAAAGATTGCCAACAAAAGCAATCAGCAGAAGATGAACTCCCTTCAGACAAAAAGAAAATAGTAGAGCAAGATGAAAATGGCTATAATATAAGCATGTTTAGAATCCTCAGAAGATAAGGGAAGACATGAACAAGAGTAAGGAGAATATAAAAGGGGAACAATTAGAAACTCTGGAATTGAAAAATGCAGTATTTAAACATATGGGGAAGCTCTGAACCAAACATAGTTGAATAAATAATTAGTGCTTTGGAAGATGGAGCTGAGAAATTCACCCAGAATGCACCACAGGAGACCTTTTAAAAATATGAAAAGCCAATTATGAGAACTGGAAAAAAGTTTGAGAGGCTCTACAGGGGGCTTCAAAAGAATTAGTGCAAATGGTGGATAAGACTGAAGAGGTAATGCTCAAGAATTCTCCAGAATCCTCAGACAGAAAGTGCTCACTCAATGCAGAGTAGAATACATAATAAACCCACATCTATACGTGCTTTTCTAAACCTGCAGAACATCAAGGATAACAAGAAAATATTAACAGCTACCAGAGGAAAAAAGGAGATTTCCCACGCAGTAGATTCTGAATTTGGAACTGGATGCTGTAGCTGGAAGAGACTTTGAGTTGCATCCCACTGAGATGGGGATGGTTGTACTGTGTTAAGCGAGGACATTAGGGGCACTATTTATATGGGGAGAGAAGTTCGTGGGTACACTGGGAATCCAGTGATATCCATTGTTTTGCGTGCCCAGAAGAGCACCCCCTTCTTCTGAGCAGTGCTCTTTGCCAGCTCTAACCATGTGATTCATATGTATGCTTCATTCTCTTCCAAACCATGTCCCCAGACACTGTTTATTAGCTCCAGGAAGGGGACTTGACCTAAGGTGAGCAATCATTATAGCTCACCCCCAGGCATCTGTTGATTGACCATGTGAGGTCAATCGGAACCCTTCTCTGAGCTTTTTTACCTTGAGACTAGAGAGAGCAGATTTTAGTAGCTCTGTGGAGGCAAAGTTGTGAGAGGTGAGTCACAAGCTCTCTCAAAAGCCATGCTTCCTGCCATGTGGACAGTGCCAGTCTGAGAGAGAAAGCAGTTGACCTGTGGAGAAAAACAAAGGTGAGAGGTAGAATGAATCTTGTCAATGTGTAAGGATCTCTTCCTAGCCATCTCTCTGTTCCTCTGGGTTTTATGTGAATCTCCCATAAATTCCCCCCTTTAACTAAACTTGTCAAAATTTAAATTCTATTATTTTCAGCCAAATGAATCTTAGTTAATGGAATGGTAAGATTGATATTTTGTTATTCTTTAACTATTTGCATGTTTTCTTTTGGGAAATGTGTTTTGCTTATTTATCTACAGGGTCTTGCGTGGTTTTTTGTTTGTTTGTTTTATATGTGCAATATCCCTAAACCAAATCTCTATTCTCCTGATCCCAATGGTTTTTCTTTTTCTCCTTTCTCGCTAAAGTCTTCCCTATCTTTATACACATCCAAGCCAACATCTCAACATCATCAACTCTTCCTTCTCTTGATTTAACCTCCCACACTCAAGCGGCCACCAAATCCTATCAATTTTACCTTTTGAAATCTCTCTCAAATCCATCCACTCAGCCTTTAACAATGATAAACCCACCCATTGACAGGGCTGTAGGTGACCCTCTCACTGGCTGCTGAGTATAAATTAGTTACAACTTTCCTAGAGGAAATTTGGAAATGTATTTCAATACTCTTAAAGATATGTATACCTTTTTTGGGGGGGGGGGGCAGAGTCTCACTTTGTTGCCCAGGCTAGAGTGAGTACCGTGGCGTCAGCCTAGCTCACAGCAACCTCAAACTCCTGGGCTCAAGCGATCCTCCTGCCTGAGTAGCTGGGACTACAGGCATGCACCACCATGCCCGGCTAATTTTTTATATATATGTATACCTTTTGACCCAGGAATTGTACCCTATGAATAAGGAGGAGGGAAAATCAAAGATCAGAACAAAGACTTTTTAAAAAAATGAGGACATTTATAATACTAACATGTTTTAAAATAATATTTAATACAATAGAATGTTGATTAAATACAATGTTAAATATAAGGAAGGATATGAAACATATATACAGTATGATTCTCATTTCATTACGAACGTACATAAAATTTGATAATTATTCAAAACTGGATATAATCACTAGGTTTCCCTTCTTCCTGCCATCATTCTCAAACCAGTCAGCCACTGCTGAAGATCAGGTGGGTGAGATTAGGAAGTGACAGACTCCTGGCCATTTGGTACTTTCTCAGTTCAGTGTACAGAGTGTAATATAATTTTTTTATAACATCTCCATATTATGCTTTTTATGACAATATAGATTACCCCCGCTCCAAATGCTGTTTTCCATTACTTTCACAACAATACAACTCCACACTTAACATAATTTAATTTTTGTCCCCACACAGATCATGTTTTAGTGGGAATTTACTGTATTTGTATATCTACACAGAAAAAAAATAAGTAAAAGAAACACTGAAATGTTCCATCTGTGTGATGAAAGTTTGTTGATTTTAATATTCTCCCATATCTTTAAATATTTTTTGTAAATGTAATTGCTGATGGCGCTTAGCATCCCAACATATGAGTACACTCTAAGCTTCTTTAATCAGCCCCCTAGTCTTAAACATTTAGATACCTTGCCTTTTCCCCCGTCGTAAGCAATGCTGTGGGGAACATGCTTGTACTCACATCTCTGTGCCAGCCGGGCCCTGAAGAATTATACAGACATGAACCAAAAAGATTACTGCCTTCCCTTTCTCTCCTTAGAAGGGGAGAGCAGACATTTATAGAAACAACTACAATATGAGGCATAATGTGATAAATGCCTTATCAGAGGAGAGGAAGAAATAGATTTTTTTTTTTTTTTTTACATCAGACAGGTAATGTGCTGATACTGTGACAAGTTCGAAGGAGGCACATCTCAGACAGGTGCGTGAAAACCGAATCATCATGCCTATGAACTACAAAAGGATCCAAAAGATGGATTTCAATCCAGGCAGGAAACAGACTTCCTGGAAGAGGGGGCATTTGAGCCAGGCTCCTCCCACAGAGAGCTCATCTCCCTGGTAACCGCTGGAAGTCATCTCAGTGAGCTACTCCCATGGCAGCTGCATGCTGGGAAAACAGCCTTCACCCCAGAATCTGGGGCCCCAGCCTGCGTCCCCCTTGGGAACATACTATAGCAGCTCTCTGTGGGGCAGGACCGTCATCTCCCCTCTACAGAAGCCTGAGGGAGGGTTCCGCGAACCCCTTCCAGCTCCACCAGAATCCACTCCACTATCAGTTCCCCCTGGGACAGCCCCCTGCCTCCCTCCCTCTTCCCCCGGGGGAGCAGGGTAGAGGGGCTGTGCCCTGACAGTGCAGAGCCATGTGGCAGGCCCACTGGCTCTGGTTCCTGCCGGCTCTCAGCATCTTCTGCCAAACCCCAGCTCCTGGGGTTAAAGGAATGTTGAGCAATCTCTGGAATTTTTCAGCGAGAAGTAAGTACTTTCGAATTCCATTCAGGCCTCCTGAGTAGGGCCTGGTGCCTGAAGCCTGCAGCACCCGAGTCTTCCTGAGCAGGCACCAGGGAGCGCGAGGGTGGCGGGTTGGGGGGGACTTCTCGGTATTTGTTTTCTCCTCCTGCTGGCAGGGCTGTAGGACACTATTACAATGAGGTCATGGGGCCCTGCCCCGCCGCGTCCATGGGTGGCTGAGCAGCCAGCATCTTTCCCTCCGCGCTGGCTCCAGTGTGCTCGCGGGAGTGCTGGGGGATGGGCGGGGTCGGAAGGACTGGGGCGCAGCCCTCCCTGTGCCTGAGCCCAAGCCCAGGCTGCACCCCTCGGGACCTCCCTGCGTCATCACTGCTGGGTCTTAACCTCTGCCCTAGGGGCCGCTCTCTGTCCAGCTTCCTGGGGGCTGTGGGTCATAGGGGGAAAGCCCAGTTTTGACTTGCTAGAAATAATCAGTCCATCAGTGTCTTGCCACTAGTCAATTCTCAGCTCAAATAGCTCCTTCTCAGGGAAGCCTTCTTGACACTCGCTCCGCAAAGTCAAGTGCCTTTATTATACACTCTCATGACACCCTATACTTCTCCTGCTAAGTCCTTTCCTCTGTTGTTAATAATAATTATGTGAGTGTACTTGCTAAGTATCTGTCTTGCCCATAGGCACTGTGCCCCATGAGGGCAGGAGCCCTGTCCACCTTGTCCTCTGCTGTATACCCAACACCAACTGCAGAGCTCAACACACAGTAGGTGTTTCATGGATTGCATTATGCCAAACACATTTTCCCAAGAAGGTAAAAGGATTCTGCCTCTAAAGGCCCTTCTGTGAGTGCATGAGCACCATAGAGACGGATCTCACTATGTTGCCCAGGCTGGACTTGAACTCCTGGGCTCTCAAGTGATCCTCCTGCCTCAGCTTCCCAGGTAGCTGGGACTACAGGCATGCACCAGTGTACCTGGCAGTTCCTCTGAGATCTTATACCAGATTTGGTGGTGCCTCCAAGCTTGGCCCCACTCTGGGCCTCAGTTTCCCTCTGTGTTCCAGCTCCCTCAGTTTCTGCCTCATCTACAACCAGGTAGGTGGGAAAGGGATCACTGTTCACTGAAAGCAAAGCTCCTTTGTCTGTGATCGGATTGCAAGTCCCCAGGCAAGGGGGTCCTGACCCAGCAAGGGTGAGCTTTGCAGATACCGCTGCATCACATGCCCTGCTCTGGGGCAGGTCCTGAGCCCACCTGCGCACCTCCCATTTTCCTTGGTTTGTGTAAGGTTTGAAAGTTCCCAGAGCCCATCACACCCATCGTTTCGTCTGTACCTCCCACTAGTACTTCTAGGCCATTATCTTTCCCATTTTACAGAAGAGGACACCGCTCCAGAGAAGTGACCTTCTCTAGGTCATGACTAGGAAACAGCAGGGTAAGGTTTCTAGCTCCAGGGACAGGAGGGAGAAGGTGGGAGGCAGATAGCGGGTGGGGGGTTGGCACCCAAGAAGGAGGGCACGAAGGGCAGGAACCTAGAGAGTCGTGCCAAGCCCCTAAGGCAAGAACACAGCCACCTCAGAAGTTACTGGAACAAGACAGAGCCTGGTCATTGTGAGGACCGGGTCAGAAACCTGTACTTCACGAGCCAGACGGTTTTTATGATTCTTGTGTTCTCTGTGTTAATTTCCCTAGTTTTCTCCCTTAGCAGGAAGTAGTAAAAACTTAGGAAAGTTCCAGTTGGCCTCAGCTGTGCAGAGAGGAGCCAAAGGAATGGGCTTGCATCTGTGCATGTGCCCGAGCGTTGAAGGGGGTCAGCACCCTTGGGTGGGAGGATCATAAAGGGGAGGGGGCCGAGTAGATGAGGGAGCCATTTCTTTCATTGTCACGTGACCCTGGCCCCAGGCGCTTGCAGAGAATCAGATCTTAACCGGGGAAAACCTGAGAGCTTCTGTCATTAAAAGAAGTACATTGCCTTACGTTACCTTAACTACCTCATAGGGTTGCTGTGAAAGTCTATCATTCGCACCAGTATTTTTTGAGTTCTAAGTGCCTAGGATACAGGGGAAGGCCGAGGCGGAAGGGTCACTTGAGCTCAGGAGTTAGAGACTAGCCTGAACAAGAGTGAGACCCCGTCTCTACCAAAAAGAAAATTAAAAAA
>VBSM01000729.1:18664678-18692947 GCA_008086735.1 Cheirogaleus medius | reverse complement strand
AGGATTTTTTTTTTTTTGCTCCTCTAGACCACCATATTCCCAGTTTTTAGGCAAAACGTGTGAGATCAAGGATTTGAAACTGATTTATGTACATATGGGGGCAGTGCTTGTGTGTGTGCGTGTGTGCAGGGAGGTTGGATGGAAGGGTGGACGTCCACAAGGGCAGCGTGACTTCGGGGATCCGAACACCACACCTCAGCACAGGGCTGCCCTGAACCTCCTCTCAAGGCTGACCTCAAGAAAGACACAGAGCTCTCCTCCTACCTATCAGTGCCCAACATTGACCACCCAGGACCTGGCCTGTGCCAAAGTTTAAGAACCACTTAGCAGTGAGCCCAGGTAAGGGGTTCCTGAATGGATCTCTGGGTTCCTAGGTAAGTTGTGCGGAGGAGTTGGAGATACAGCCCTGCCACCTGCCCACGTCACAAAGGAAGGAGGCTTCAAAGGTTTATCAGCACTTGCTCTGTGCCAGGCACTCACACACACACTGTCTGCTTTAGTGCTCATGTCTGTGGGATCAGGAAACTGAAATTCAGGGAGGTTCAGAGAGGTAAGAGGCCACACAGCTGGAAGGGTCTGGGGGGCCCGATTGTACCCTCAGCTGCCTGATTTCAAGGTTCCCGTGGCCCAAGGTCTTTGACGTCTCCAGCACCCACAACTCAGGCCCTGAGGACCCTTGGCCCACAAGTCTGCTTTGGTACCAGAGGCCTTGTCCTCTCTGGAGCCAGGCCTGGGATGTGGGAAGGCTGTAGGCATGGCTGACGTCTTGGGATGGGAAGGGAGGGAGATGTGCTGACGTATCTTTGGAATTTTTCTGACTTCCCCATTTATTGGAGCAGAGAGCAGCCAAGGACTGGGCATGTGGCAAGGAAAGGGCATTCCTGGAGGCTGAATGGGTGACGTCGATCCCCACTGATATTCTTAGACCCACTCGAACTCCATCCTACCCCTAAGTCACTGTTCCAAAGCAGGGAACCTGTCTCAGGGCTCACTTTCAGCATGAGGGGGACTGGGTGTCTCTACTGGCCCTGCTGCTGGGCCCCCACCCCTTGAGTGTCTCCCCACTGCCCAGGCCCCTGCACCCCTACCGAGTCTCTCCAGTCATTCTTACTCAGTTATTGGGACTGATGAGCTAATCCTCCCAAGCGCAGTTGCCTGCTTGGCGAGGGCCTATACAGGCAGTGTTCATCGCAAAAGAAGGAACTGCTAGAAAGGGGTTTGTGACCTCATGAAGGGGTGCTGTGCATGGAACCTGTCCCTGACATTATAAAAACCTCAGGGAGATTTGCTTTTCTGGGCTCCAGTCTTCAGGATCTCAAGAGCCCAGTTCAGAGGTGCTTGGGGGCCTAAATTCCCGGCACTGATGGGTACTGACCAGGGCCATCTGTGAGCCTTGGCCCTGAGATCTGGGATGGGGGTGGGGCTGCTGAGCTGTGATCAGAGTCAGGTATCTGAGTGTGACAGGCACACACCTTCCTTGCTTAACATGGTACTGGCTATCCCCAAAGCCCGAGCAGCCTCGATTCTCAACTCCCTCTGAAACCACTGCTGCCCACTCCACTTGTCTGGATGCTGACTCTGCTCAGAGTCCATGTATGGGAGCCACTGCAGAGAGCTGGGGGGATTTGCACATGCAACAGGCCCTGGTGGAGGCCAGAGACGGAGCCTGAGATAGGGGCGGGGCAGGCGCACAGACTGCCTCTGTTGGCCTGGGAGGCGGGAGAACAGTGGCAACCCCAATACTGTTGTCTGCAAATAAACAGCCTCAAGCTGGGGGGAAACAACTCATCTTTGTTTGCCCTGGTTGGTACTGATGTAGCTCTTGCAGCCACCCTCCTCCCCCCACACCCCAACTAGGGTTCTGCCCACAGCAGCCTTGGAGCTGGGGGAGCAGGGACAGGGATGACGTGAAGCCCAGGCCTGAGGCATCTGATCTCTAGACTTGAGGGTGCATTCTGGCCCTGATGGCCTCTCAGGTATGACCTCTCTCACATGGTGGTCAGGGGAAGCTGTGCTTAGGGTGACAGGCCCCACACCCATCCCTGCTGGCCTGGGCCTCTGTCTCTAGGCCAGCGAGTTCTCAAAGCTCTCTGGCAGCTGGGCTGCACTTCTGTGCCATGACCTGTCAGAATCCTAGAATATCAGGGAGGCTGGAACCTTGATGTATGGATAAAGAACCCGAATCCAGAGAGGTTAGGCGACTTGTGCAAAGTCACACAGCTGGTGAGTAGCTGATCTGGCTCTCCAGGCTCTTGGAAGAACGTTCTTCCCACTTTTTCTATGGGTCCCTCCCAGACCCCGGCCCACCCAGCAGAGCCCAGGCTGAGCTGACATGAGCTCTCTGCACACATGTGGTGCTTATCAAGCAAGCGCTGCCTCGCAGGGTTTCGCAATGAACCCTGTGTTCTGGTCACCCTGGTGGACTTGCAGCTACGGGAGAGCAGGGGCCCTCCTTTGCTTTTCTCTGACTGCCGTCTGTCCGTGCCCGGAGTCCTTACTCAGTGAGGGAGCGGGTATGGGAGGGCCTCGCGAAGGAACACCTTAGGACATTTCAGACTTTTTTCCCCTCTGAGGGAACAGAGCCACGCGTTGTGCAGGAAGGCGGGAGATGTTTGTAGGCTCCAGCATAGGAATGGGACTTGTAAAACAGGGAGGTGGCCAAATTCATTCAGATTGGCCTGGGAGCAGCCCCTCCTCACAGAGCCAACTGAAATACTCAGAACTGCGGGCCAGCAACGCCTCCCCAGGGGCCGAAGGAGGAAGGTCTAGCCTAGAGCCAGCAGGGCAGGCTCAGGCACAGGAGGCACTGGGCTGGCAGTGGGTGCTTCAGGAAGGTTTGCAGGCCCTTGGGGAGCAGGCAGCTGGGACTTTTCTGGGCGGCCTTCCTTCTAGGATTAATTAACCCCTCCTCCTCCCCATTCAGGCAGTTAATCAGTCTGGCCTTCCCATGAGCCCAGCGTGGTGCTAGGATCCTGGAATGGGGCGGGGGAGGCAGACTCCAGAAATATGAGCCAATGTCTGCCTTCAAGGGGCCCGTAAATAGCAGGGGAGAGTGAGCAAGCATACACAGACCAGCTGTGTTAGGGCTGGTTAAACAGCAAACCATAGGTGAGCAAACACAATTGGGGGTGCGTCTTGTCCACCGTGCCTAAACATCCGGCATCTGGCCTTTTACTCATGGTCTTTCCTCCAATGATCCCCCGGCCCTCGCAGAGTCCCCTGCATAGCGGGGCCAGCAGTAGAGGCCAGAGAGTAGCTTCCTAGTTAATCAGGGATTCTGTGAGGCCTTGGCAACATTTCAACCCTAATTCCGAATTTACAGCTCTCAGGGCTCTCTCACTGCTGGCCACCGAAGCCAGGGCACATCCATCTTAAGTGTGTTGACTGACGGGCTGCTTGTCAGCATGGTGGTTTGGGGAAAGATGGCACACGGGCAGGAAAAATCTGGGAGCCGCTTGGCATGGTGCAAACAGACGGCCTCCGGCAGGAGGAAGGCAACAGATTAGAATTGCTCTCCAGTCACTTTCCCAGAGCACATTTTTGGTTCCCACTTCTGAGCCTTCGCACTTTCCCCACAGCTGGAACTTCCCCACCTCCTAGCGCCCAAGGCCCCTCCCCGGTTTTGAAACTGACTTCTAGGGAAACTGTCTCTAGGTCTCCTGGCTGACTAAACCGTCGGATCTGCCCCCGTCTGTATATTTAGCTCCGGCGGCCCAACTGTCAGTCCCTGGGCTTTCTCGTGTATACACAAGTTTTCCACTCAGCGAACTCTTCCCGGTACCTGCCCTGTGCCTAGCTTTGGGCTACACCAGAGAGAGACAGACAGAGTGGTGTGGGCTAGGCCTTCTGCCTACGCAGTCCCATTAGGGAGAGAACACAGAAACCCACCCAATGAGCTTACCCTCACAAGGCAGCCTGGGTGCAACGTCCGATGAGCAGAAGAGTCATTACCTTTTTTGTTTTATTTATCATTTGTTTTGTTTGTGTATAGCAGCTCTATTTATAATCCCTAAAAACTAGAAACAAACCAAATGTCCCTCAAAAGTCATTACCTTTTTAAAAGTTCAGGGGAGGAAGAAGCTTCTGAGGGCTGGAAGATAGCCCAGCTTCTTAAAGAATCTGAACCTTGAAAGCATTTGGTGGAGAAGAAGGAAGGGCATTCCAGGAAGAGGAAATTGCTGGAGTCAAAGGATGGAAGGCTGAAAGAACATAGGCAAATACGGCACCACTGTCCTATCCCTGCCCATGGCAGACATTGTTAATTGATTACAGCATCATTTCCCACTGACTCTTGAGTGCAGACTCCTCCATGTAGCCATCACCAATCAACTAGAGCTGACAAGTGGGAATAAGTCTATTGGTTCTTCTGGTCTAGAGTATTCAGAAGGCATAAGCAAATAGATCAGGCTGGAGCAGAGGATTTGTGCCACGGAAGGGAGGGGAGGGAAGGCAAACTAATCGAGTTGTAAGATGGCAGAGCTAGAATGGAGCACAGGATCTAGTTTCCTCATTTCCACTTAAGGAGTCTAAGGCTAGAGAAAAATGTACTTGCCCAAGGTGTGTGGGAGCTATTGGCAGGAGTGTTGGAACTCAAGCCTCCTGAGCTTGAGGAGGGCAACAGGTTGAGGGCAGATGTTCAGAAGGGCCTTGAGTGCTCAGCTGCTGAGCTTATGCCTAATCATTCTACGCAGTCTGGAGTTGGCCACACAGGAGCCAAGGCAGTATGGAAAGGTCTTCTGAGCTCATTCTTTACTCCAGGACAACATCCTCCTTGTCCAAACTCCCGTTGTTCCTTCTGTGCTGGAAGCTCACTGGGTGGGGTAGGGACGTTTGGGAGGAGGGCACACCCAGGTTCAGTGGGGCCTCTGGGGAAGAGAAACCAGTGCACTCCCTCCACCTCTCCCCCCTACCGCCTACCCGCAGCCTGCCCTGAGTGGGGTGAAGCACCAGTGAAGGTCCCCCCCATCTTTCAGGCCACAGGGAGCCACTAAAGCTTTTTGAGCATGAGAGTGTCATGATAAAATGGTATTTATAAAATATTTTTATGAAAAAGTAATCTGTCCTGTGTCCTTTTGGGAGAAAATGCCTCTAGCGGGACATTCCTGAATGAGTCTGAAGCTCTGTGGAATGGGGGTCTCCAGGTCTGAGGGCTCCAAGGGACAGAGTACCTGCTGGAGATGAGGGGCCACTTGGAGGGGTCTCCATAGCTGAGTTGGGGTGAAGAAGAGAAGGAGGCCTTGTCCTCAGGAGCAAGTCCATGGGGTCAAAGCCCACTGAGGCTCCCAGGGCGGATCAGGAACAGAGCCCAGGAATATATCACCCATAGATAGCTACAAGAGCTTGGGATGGATGTCAGGCTTCATAACTCCCCACCTGGGTGGACTTATGCTGCTTGTTTCCCTTTAGGAGATGTGAGTAAAGTCTGTTGTAGGCTTGTCCTGGGGGGTAGAATGACGTGGAGAGCTGGGGAGACTGTGGCCCTCTCTGCAGGCAGGTTCTGGGGGTCAGAGCAGGGAGAGGTGGGAAGTAAACTCCAGGCAGAAGAGTGGGGTGTGCAAGATGGGGCACAGAGAAGGACATAGCCTCAGGAGCCTTCTCAGTGTAAAGGGGGTCAGCCAGGGAGGTCCCTGCTCTGAGCAGGGGCAGAGCTGAGCATCAGCAGTGCCTAGACACCCCCATTAGACCATAAAAACCTCCCAAAGGTGGGGGCCATGCTCCTGCCTTCCTCAGTACATAGTCCCAGGTTCTGGAGATGGACTTAGACCTTGCTTGAATGGAATTGACCTTCTCCCTTTTCCTGACCATCCCCCAAAACAGAAATAGTTCTCCCACCTGTAGAAATGGGGACAGCATTGTCCCTGCCCATGGTGGGGCCATCAGAGGGAAGATCGAAGGAGCTGGAACCAGAGAGATGAGCTAAGTTTTCCTTCAAAGGTCACCACTGACGTCCTATTTTCCAGCCCCTATAGTAGCCGCTTCTCAGAGCTCATCCTCTCTGGGGCAGCTGACTCTGTTGCTCAACCTTTGCTTCTTTAAACGTCCCCCCTTGGTTTCCGGCTTTTGCACCTTCATGGCTCTCTCTCTGTGGCTCTAGTTCCTCTTTCTTCACTTCTTGTTTAGTTGACTCTTTTTTCTAAACCCCTTAAATCAGGTGTCCCCAAAGTTCTATCACTGGTAACTTCCTCTTGGACATCCCTATGGTCTCCCTTGGAACTCTCAGCATTCATGCAGCTTTGATGGTCACTTGCTTGTTGATGACTCCCAAATTTGTACCTTTAGCCCTGATCAGTCCTTCAATTCCAGGCCCCCATTAGCAACAGTCTGCTGAATAAGTGCACCTGGATGCCCTCCACAGTCCCCAAGCTCAACACATCCACTGTTGAGAGGTCTTCCGTGGGACTTGGGAGAGCCGTGCTGGAGGGCACACTTCAGTAGCCAGGCCTGGAGACAAAGCTGCCTTGGTTGCTGCATTTTCACTTCTGTTCACCAGCATCAGGCCTACCATCACCCCTCGGGAGGCTGCTGTCCCTCCCTCTTGTCTGTGGCCACTTTGCCTTCTGCTCTTCCCTATTAACATACAGGATTCAGATAACCCTGGCAGGGGGCTGAGGCACTGATGTTGGGCCTGGAGGACTGGGACACCCCACCTGGGCACATAGTGCTGTGTAAATTCTAAATTCACTTGGAAATACTCCAGTTCCGGGCAATGCTCTGTGCTGAGAGCTCACAGGAAGATAAGAGGAGACCTCCAAGGCTGAATGGGGAGAAAGGTTACTCTCTATTCACTCGTGAAATAGTAAGTGAGGTCCTTGTCCGTGCCAGGGACATGTTAGGGGCTCAGGGTACAATGGAGAAGACAGACATGGCCCTGCTCTTGTGGAGCTCACAGTATAACAGAGAACCAGGCATTGCCAGGTCATTAGAGGGTGACAAGAGCTTCACAGGGGAAGTGCAGGATTGAGGGGGAGCAAAGGACAGGGGCTGAGATCTAAAAGATTCTCAAGAGCTAAGCGGAAACGAGGGAGAGGAGAGAAGTGTTCCAGGCAGAGGGAAGAGCATGTGGGAGGACGGAAGGTAGGAGCGGACACAGCACTTTCGAGGAATGAAAGCAGCTCAGTGTGGATGTATTATGTTGAGAAAGGGGAAGTGTGGCCCATAAACAGGAGGGAGAAGTGGGCAAAGGCCACGTCATGCAAGGTACTGTGGACATGGTAAGGATTTCAGATTTTAGAATTTAAACCACTGAGAGCCATGATAAAGTAGGAATTTAAGTAAAATCACTTGGGCTATTATGTGGCAACACATATTAGAGACCAGGGAGGACACTGTGGCAGGTAAAAGATGGGGTGGCCTTGATTAGGACGATGGCTGTCACTGGAAAGAAGTGGTCACATTTTAGGGATATTTAGCAGGATGTAGGAGCCAAAGAAGAACAGAGGAGTCTAGGACAACCTTGATTTTTTTCAGTTGTATAACCCAGTGGATGTTTGTGTTTGTGCCACGGGGAGTTCAGCTGTGGATATATTGAGTGAGCTGCCTGTGAGGCCGCAGATCCTGATGTCCAGGTATGCACGGTTGCCAGACCAAATAAGGATGCCCAGTTATATATGAATTTCAGATAAACAGCAAACAATTTTTAGTATAAATATGTTCTAAATATAACACAGAGCATACTCATACTAAAAAATTATTTGTTGCATATATAAAATTCAAATTTTAACTGGGCATCCTGTGTTTTTATTTGCCAAATCTGAGAACTCTACAGGCAATTGTATATGTGGATCTGAAGCTCAGGAGAGAGGTCTAGACAGAGTGTGAGTATGACAGCTGCCAGCATAGAGCAGCACTTGAAGTGTCAGGGGTGTAGGGCATGGCTTAGGGTCAGTGTGTAGAGGAGACAAGGCCTAGGACAGAGCCTCACGAACTCCAATATTTAGGGTTTGGGTAGAGGGGGGAAAACAGGAAAGTGTGGCAGAAACCAAGGGTACTAGAAAGAAGAAGTGACCCACAGTGGAAAAAATCGAACTTGCAAGGGCTAAAAGTGTTCACTGAATGTATGAAGAAGGTCATTTAGTGGTTTTGGTGACAGCAGTTTATTTATACTTTGTGATGAATGAAAACTACATCACAAGGAGTTGAGGAGTCAATGGGGGGTGTTGCAGATGTTTTCCTAGAAAGGAGAGGGTGATAGCTGGAGGAAGAGTTAGGACCAAGGGAGGGCTTGATTTAATATTAGAGACTTCGGCTTGTTTAAATGTTGGTGGGGCGATGCAAACAGAGAGAGGGGAGCTGCAGATGAAGGAAAAGAGGAGACAGGCACTGTCCCTGAGATGGCAGCAAGGGTTGGGTCCAGAAGATAAGTGGTGAGATTAGGTAGAAGGATACTCATCTACCATACTCATACTCCATACCAGGAGGAGGGTGGAGAAGAAGGCTCCAGGCAGGTTGGACGTTGAGAGATTTCTTGCCTCGAGGCTTCTGCTTTATCTTGTTTTTTCTCCCATCATCAATATTTATTGAACATTTACAGTGTACTAGGCAAAATAGAACAGACAGAAAACATTGTCCCTGTTCTTGAGGAACTTACATTCTTAAAAAAAAAAAAATACACCTTTTCTAAAATGGCATTTTTGTTTGGTGTTTTCTGCTTGCATCCTGCTTTGTCTTTGAAAGGAGAAGTCATACCATCTGCTGAGAATTCGCATGGGAGCAAATACGTTGAAGGCTGGAGGACAGGGATGAGGTCATTAATGGTGGTGCTCCAGGAGTTGAATGGAGGGGAAACCATGGCAGGACCCTGCCCCGTTTGGTGGCCACAGTGACAGTGGATCTGCTCAACTTGCTGGCGGGGCCTTCTCCTGCAGAAATCACCTGCCACGTAGGTGCAGTTCAGAAGAAAAGGACAGTTGCTTCATTCACGTTTGGGGTTTTGCCAAGTGCTGCAACAAAGGGGAGTTTCTGTTATGGGGGAGAATGAATGAAATTCTGAGCGATACCGGCTGAGCTGTGAGAGAGAAGGGTGAGGAAGAAGGGGACTCCTGGATAGAAAGAAACAGAGGAGTCAGTGGACAGGTGAGGACAGGTATAGACAAAGTGATTGAGGGGGCAAGCTGAGAGGATAGAGAAGGGTGTCAGAATTAGTCATTTCAGAGGTGGGGGAGTTCTGGGTGCTGAATGAGTCCAGGGAGTAGTGTTGGGAGCAGGTGGCCAGGACACAGCGGCTCAGAAGGTTGGCAGAGATGGAAACAGGGCCACTAAGATGCTAGAGTGTGGGCTGCACCACTCTCAGGGACATGAGCTCATCGAGATGACGGCAGGGCCTCCCTGGGTTCTCCACACATCTTACCTCTCCTGGCAACAGCTCCCTGTTTGTCAGCCACGTGGGCTGCTGCGGTGGTCAGTGGGAAGAGGGGAGGCGGTGGTGGCTGAAACTGGGAGGGTTCTGTGAGACATTTCCTTAGTAGAAAGAGATTTTGTCACTTTCATAAGCTTTGAACAAAATGGATTCCTCTGAGTCCTCGCATGGCTGGTCATCGAGATGCATCTAGACTAAGACGATCTTCTAAGATTCTTCCTCTTCTCACAGTTACTCCAGGAGCCCATGGAACTCCTGTGCCGGTGACACAGGAGCGGTACGCTGTAGCCTCCCCCACCCAGAGCCTGCTCCTTCTCTGCTGTTCTCTCAGCCTCTCTGGTTAGATAACTCAGTCTCACTTCCTACATCCAATTGGTTACTAATTCTGCCTCTTGCTATTCCCACTGCCCCTCTTCTGATTCATGTCATTGTCATCTGTCTCTTAACATTATGATTTTTTCCTAACTGGTTTCTCTGCTCCACTTTCCCCCCCGCAACTTTCCACAGCTCCCCCTCCCCAGGGGACAGAGCCAGGAGAGGACACTCCTAGCAATGCACTCTCCAAATATACCCTTCACACGGCCGTCAGTATTATTACCTATCTCTCTAAAATGCTGGTCAGTTTAGGTGACTTCTGTCCTAGAACTTTCTCAGAGGGCCTCTGTGTCTATTACAGAATAAAGACCAGACTCCTTAGCATGGGATTCTATCTATCTATCTATCTATCTATCTATCTATCTGAGTCAGAGTCTCACTCTGTTGCCCAGGCTAGAGTGCCGTAGCATCAGCCTAGCTCACAGCAACCTCAAACTCCTGGGCTCAAGCAATCCTCCTGCCTCAGCTTCCCAAGTAGCTGGGACTACAGGCATGTGCCACCATGCCCGGCTAATTTTTTCTATATATTTTTAGTTGGCCAATTAATTTCTTTCTATTTTTAGTAGAGACAGGGTCTCGCTCTTGCTCAGGCTGGTTTCGAACTCCTGACCTTGAGCGATCTGCTCTCCTTAGCTTCCCAGAGTGCTAGAATTACAGACGTGAGCCACCGCGCCTGGCCAGGGATTCTAGACTTGTCTGACCTGGTCCCATGTCCCTTGCCACCTACATCTCCTCCCTCAGTGCACCACCCGCCAGTCTTTCTGGGCTTTTTCACATTTGCTGTAATAAGCCGTATACTTTCCTGACTCTGGGCCTTTGCGTCTGCTGTCCCCTCAGCCTGGTGCCCTACTCCTGTTTCTCTGCCTGCCAGAAGCCTGTGCATCCGGCAGGGCTCAGCTGCAATTACACCTTCCTTCTGGTGTCTTTTCTGATCTTACCGTTCAGAATTAATCAGCCCTTTCTCTACAACAAGGCCAGCATGTTGCCAGAATCTCTAGTTAGCACCTACCGTCAGCCTTGTGTAACAGTTCACTTTAGAAGTCGTTCACGTAACACTTATCTACAATGTGAATACGTTTAGTTGTGTGAGATCCGTAGGACACAAAGGCAGAAGGCCAGGCCCTGCCTTCAAGGTGCTCATGTCTGGCAGGGGTGCTGCCAGGCAAAGCCAGAGCTCTGCGGTGCACACTGTGATGAGTGAATGACACCACCCAGATGGGCAGGGAAGACTTCCTGGAGGAAGGTGATATCAAAGCTGAGGCTGGAGAGAGGAGCTGCCTAGCTTTTCAGGTAATTCCACCATTTAGTGGAATTACCGGTTTGTATGTCTCTCTCTCCAGCTACAATCTGAATTCCCTGAGTTCAGGGAAAGGTACTTATCCCTGAGTCCCCATGCCTCAGCCAGAGCCTGGCATGGCTTAAAGCACGATATGTGACTATTGTTAGGCAGGAGCTGGGTCTTCTTCATTCTTTGATTCTTCTCCCTTCCAATGCCTTGCACCAAAGCCTTGGCAGACTCGACATTTACTGAAATGAATGATGGGAGAGTTTCTCGGAAGTAGCAGGTGCTCTGGGGACCCATGAGCAAACGGTTGGCCCGGGATATGTCTCAGACCAGACAAGTGCTCACAACTCGTGTGACTGACGTGACTGCTGTCTAGACCCCTGACGCTAGCACGTCAGTGCTCGTCCTGGCTGGGCTCCCTTGGGTGGGCTGGCTGGATGAGACCTCCCAGCCTAGCCCTGTGGTCCACTCTCTCCTACACACAGCTGGGGGTGGGGCAGGGAAGGGATACTTCCAGCAAGCAGAGACGGCGTCAGGAACTACAGGGACTGTGCTGGAGTGACTCACTGGAACAGCGTAAAGGCACGCTGAGATGTGCCAGCAGAATGCCTCCCCCGCCCCTTGCTGTGGGTCGGGCCCATCTTGGTTTTGGAGGCTGTGGGGTCAGCAGTTGTGGAGTCAGCCATCGATTCACCCACTTGAAAGAGAAGACAAGGGGACCTGTTCCCTAAGTATGGCCCCCAGACAACTGACAGGTGGCTTCTGGGGAGATGTGGGGAGAAATTGTTTGCTCCTGGGCTAGGTGGGAAGGGGTGACTCAAGTGAGCCCCCCTCCCCAATCTGTGTGTGTTGGGAGAGGTTGGTATGCAGAGGCTGAAGACACCGTGGTGAAAGCTGGAAAGTGTCTGGAATTCCAGAGCTGAGGAAAATCCCCCCAGGGCTCTGCAGTTCCTATCAGGAAGTGGGGAATTCCCAGCGGCTTGGGGAAGGCACAGAAGAAGTTTCCAAAGGGTCAGGGCTTCCTTAGCAAGCCACCCCCCACCCCCATCCTGAGGCAAGTCCCTGCTTGTCCCCTGAAGGTAGGAGTGGGCTGTTGGGATCCAAGGTGCCCCTTTGAGCCTCAGGATGGAAGGTGCTCAGGTCTCATGCTTGGCCCGGTGGCTCCTCAGGCCTGGGCAAGGAGCCAAGGCAGGCTCCCTCAGCCTCAGGCCCGAGGGCTCCTGGAGGATTGAGAAGAGCTGGCCTCTGGTCTGTGCTCACTGGCTGTGGCTGCAATGAGCTCTCGCTCAGTCTGTGGGCAAGTTACTCGCCTGCTACAAGCCTAGACTTATTCCTCTGCAAAATGAGGATGCCCCTTTGCAAAGCTGCTGTGAAGAGGCATTGTGTGTAAGGGCTCTTTGCTTTAGAGATTGTTATTCATTTATTCAAACATCCATTCTGCACATAATTACTATATGTTCAGTATGCGCAGGGCACTGTTGTACAGGCTAAGGATGTAACTTTGAGCAAAACAGACAAAACCCCTGTCCTCCTGGAGCTTACGCTTTAGTGGGGAAGATGAACAAGAAACAAACATGTAATATATGTGTAATTTTCTGCCATGCAGAAAAATAAAGCAAGGTAAGGTGACAGAGGGTGGGATAGTTCCATTTTAGGGCTCAGGAAAAGCCTTTTGGAGGAGGCGACATTTGCAGAGACCTGAATGTGGGAGGGGGAGGGCCTTCCAGGTAGGGGGAACAGCCACTGCCAATGCCCTGGGGCAGGGCCAGCTTGCTCAAGGGCCAGCAAGCAGCCAAGTGGCTGGAGTGCAGTGAGCAGGGGGCAGTGTCAGAGGACAAGGCAGGGCTGGATCCCCTGGAGCCTTTGTTTATCACTTTAGGGAGTTTGGGTTTTACTCTAAATAATGGTTTTGAGCAGGAGAGTGACATGATCTGATTTATGCTTGTAAAAGATTACTCTGCATGGAGTATTCACTGCCAAAGTGGGGCCAGGAGAGCAGCTGGGAGGCTGTGGTGATTATTCACAGCCGCCACTCCCCCTCACTCCCAGTTGTCACCCCAGAGCCTGGCACACACGTGTAGCTCCTCTCCTGTCTCTCCCCAGCCAGTCTCCTGGTTTACTCTCCACTGTGTCTGGAGTCTGTCCCCACAGTCCCGGGAGCTGCCAGAAGTGGCTTAGCCCAAAGGGCTTTTGCAGACTTGACCTCTCTGACCGGTCCCTCTTCTTGTTGGGAACCTTCACTCCCTGGGCACCTGGGCACTCACTCTACTACCAAGGCTCCTGCCCAAGGAACCAGTACAAAGTCCACTCTCTGTTCTTTCTCCCTTCATCCGGGGGCTCCACTCCCCTGCTAGAGGCATAGGTGTTGCAGCTCCCAGGTTCTGTCCCTGGCCTCTTCTCCTCCCACTCTGACTGTGGTGTTGCTGTCAGCCCCATCCCTCTGCCCCCTCCCTCCCTCCCCCTGCCCCAGGAGCAGCTCTCAGGCTCCCTGGCGAGTCAGATGCTCCCCATGGCATCCAGTCACCAGTGTCTACTGGATGTCCACTCCAGGAATGTCTCGGGCACCTTCTGTGTGAAGGTGAACCAGACAGATTAAATGCCACCCCTGAGGGGGGTCACATTCCTCAGTGGTGAAGATAAAAACGCACAACTTTATGATATAATGTTGGGAAGTGATAAATGCCAAGATGAAAAGTAAAGCAGGGTAAGCAGAGAACGATGTGGGTAAGGAGCTACTCTAGACAGAAACCTGCATTATTTGATGCAAAACCACGTGAATGTCTGGGGAGAGACATTCCAGGCAGAGGAGAGTGCGAAGGCTCTGCTGGGAGAAGGAGCTTGTAAAGAAGGCACCAGGAAGGCTGGCATGGCTGGAGCGGCCGGCAGTTGGGGCATCACTTGGCTCAAGCCATCGCTATCTCCACCCAGACCTCGTAAACTGCCGGCTGCAGCTTGCCCTCCTCCAATCTGGAGTCCACACTCTAGTGATTCGGGACTTTCCAAGGTACAAATCTGCACATCGCAAGCTTCTACTATAAAGCATCCAATGGCTTCCCACGGCTTTTAGGATAAAGTCTGAACTGTGCAGGGCCATGGGGTAACTCCCAGCCTCTTCTCACCACCCCCCTTACACCCTCTACTCCAGATTTTATGACCAACTTCCAGTTCCTAAAATGCACTGTCTCTTGTCTCTGGCCTTCCTACTTTCTGTTTCCCCTGGTCAGAACACCTTGCTGCCCACTTTCTGCCCGGTTCCCTTGCCCACCTAACTCCTACTCACTCCTCAGAAAATCAGCAGAGGTGTCACCTTCTCCAGCTGTCTTCTCTGATCTTCTCAAGGCTGGGGAGGTGTCCCTCCCAGGTGCTCCCATAGCAACCTGAGTCACCTTGCTACACTGCAAGTGCCTGTATATATCTCTGCACCTCCACAAGCCCAGCAGGCCCATGAATGCTCGTCTATCTTGTTGGAGGTAGAAATTTCAGCTCATGGCACAGGGCTTGGCACATAGAAAGTGCTCAATAGGCCGGGCGTGGTGGCTCACGCCTGTAATCCTAGCACTCTGGGAGGCCGAGGTGGGCAGATCGCTCAAGGTCTGGAGTTTGAAACCAGAGCGAGACCCCATCTCTACTAAAAATAGAAAGAAATTAATCGGCCAACTAAAAATATATAGAAAAAATTAGCCGGGCATGGTGGTGCATGCCTGTAGTCCCAGCTACTCAGAAGGCTGAGGCAGAAGGATCACTCGAGCCCAGGAGTTTGAGGTTGCTGTGAGCTAGGCTGACGCCACGGCACTGTAGCCCAGGCAACAGAGTGAGACTCTGTCTTAAAAAAAAAAAAAGAAAGTGCTCAATAAATATTTTTTAATGGATAGATGGGTGATGTGGGCATGGAAATGGGGTTTAAAATACAGGTGCATCTAGAAAGGAAAAGGCATTTCAGTGGGGGGAATGATGGAGAAGGAGCAAGACAAAGGCAGAAGTGCAGAGGGCCATGTGCACTGTGTCATGCACAGGCGCGGGGGAGGTCAGCCTGGCTGGAGCAGGGGAGGGCACGAGGGAGTAAAGGGTGGTGCTGTCAGAAAGGAGGCTGGAGCCAAGCGAAGCCATTTGGACTTTATTCTGGAGGCAGTGAGGAGGCTCTGAGGATTATAATTGAGGTGACATGTCCACAGCCATGTTTAAGAACATTAATCTGGTGTGGTCTGCGGACTGAACTGTAGGGGGCTGGGGAGAGAGGAGGAATTTGGAGACCACCCCCACTTTGGTGGGGTCAGCAGGGGGCCTGCTCTGAGCCCCGCTGGCGCCTGGGGTTGTGGGAGGTGGAAGGCAAGCTCCTCTCCCCTGCTTCCTCCTCCACGGAGCAGAGGCACATTGCCCTTCCTGGTGACTCAGCCCAGAGGGGTCAGCTCCAAGCAGAAAGTCATTGTTGACAGGAAGAGGGGTCAGACTTTCCCTTCCCTGGCCGGCTTCCTGGGCACCAAGACAACAACACAGGGCAACAAAGAGTAGGGAGGGAGGCCCCCTGAATGGGCCAGAGAACACGCCCACCCTGGCCCACGCCGCTGCCCACCCACTCGGGACCCACCATGCCACATGACGGCCAGCCTGACAGCACCCGTTGCCGGTGAGTCAGGCAGCCCTGGAAACCCTCTCACAGCCTGCTGAGGAGATGTGAGACACCAAGGAGGGAAGAGGTGCCATTCCAGCCTCTGATGCCGGGCTGGTGGGGGTTAGGGGGACCCCACAGCCGGAGCTGGTTCTGAGGCTCGTGCTCTGAGGGGCATGCCGGAGCCAAGGAGGGCATGAGTTGGGGACAAAGTCTGGGAAGGCTTCTTAAGGAAGTGAGAATTAAAGGAGGGGACAGAGGGCTACAGACCCCCAGAAGGGTATAACCTAGCGCCCAGGACCTGGGTGGGAAACCTTTCCCTCCGACGTGGACGCTGACAAGCATTAAGCCACTGTAGCCACCTCAGCAGGCTGGCTCCCTCTCCAAAAGCTGCTGGAGTTTAGCATTTGTTTTCCATAGAAGAGCAACATCACCTGTGTGCTCTAGTTCCTGGCCTAGGCAATGATGTGGAGTTCTATGTAAGCCAGAATGTTCCTCTAATAAGAGAAGGCGGCAGAGCGGGGGTGGGGGACAGGGAAGAGAGAGGACTTGGAGCCTCTGCAGGGTCCAGAGTCCACATGCGCACAGGCATCTTCTCTATACACAAAGAGCTCAGGAGCCATTGAACCAGAGGACAGTGGAAATGAGCCTGTCAGTTCTCCAGTTCCAGGGGCTGTGTCTGGGCGTGGCCCCAGCAAAGCCTACCCCACCCGCTGTGCGTGCAGTCCAGCCTCCCCTGCATAGGAGGAGGCAGAATCCAGACCCTGCTCCTCACCTGCAGGCTGGCAGGAAGGGCTGAGGGCTTTGAACCAGTCAGTGGTGGGGAGACAGGCAGGGGGCACTGGGCTGAGTGTGGGGACATTGAGAAAAGGGCTCTGTCCCGGAGAGGGGGTGAGGATTAAAAGAGGATGAGGAGAAGCTCCCCCTTCCACAAGCCACCGCCTCAGCTCCCTGAGTTGCAAGAGCCCAAGGAAGCAGCAATGTCCTTTCTGTCCTCTCCTCACTTCCCCTCCTCCTGGCCTTGCCAGCAGTGCAGACCCTGCCACTGGCTCAGAGCTGGGCTAAGGGCAGAAGCGGGAGCCAGAGCTGGCTTGTCCTGCCTGGAATTCTCTTCTCACAGTTGCCACAGAGCTGGATCCCTCTTGTCATGCTGCTCTTGGCTCGAACGTCACACCCTGCAAGAGGCCTTCCCTGACCATCCCTCTGATGTAGCCCACCTGGCATCACTATCTTAGCCCCTGCTTTATTTTCCAGATAGCACATCCACTACCTGGCATTTTCTCTCTTACTTGTTTCTGTCTCCCCCGTCCAAAGTATAAGCTCCGTGAGAGCAGGAACCTTGGTGTTCACAGCTGTTCCTCCAACACCTAGACCGGTCCCTGGCACAGAGTAGGTGCTCAGATATTTAGTTTATTCATGAATGAATAATAATTGCTAACATTTGTCAAGTGCCTGCTACATGCCAAGCACTTTTTTTGCATGTTAACTCAAGGGTCAGCGAACTATCGGTCTCAGGGCAAATCCAGCTTCCTGCCTGTTTTTATAAGGAAATTTTATTGGAACACGCATCCATCGTGTGTACATTATCTATGGCTGCTTTCGTGATACGATGGCAGAGTTGAGTAGTTGTAACAGAGACAGTATGGCCAGCGAACTAAAAATATTTGCTATCCTGCCCCTTTCTACAGAGATCTGCAGGCCCCTGTGTTAACTCACTAATCCTCACCAATACCATTGAGGCAGTGCTGCTATCATCACCAGCTTACAAATAAGGCAATGGAGGCACAGAGGGCGTGTCCAAGGTTACACAGCTAGTGAGTGCAGAGGCTGGGTTTGAACCCAGACAGTCTTGCTCCAGGCCACGTTCCTAGCTAGCTAGGGGCTCCAGTGAACATGTTTGAAAACTGCACATTCCTCTGATACTGAAAGTTGGATACAGTTAAGCTCAGAGGTTAAAGAAACCAAGAAGTAGATCCTACAGAACCAGAGGATAAACTGCAGTCTTGAAAATCACAGCTCCTCACAGGAAGCCTCCTAGAAGTGCTGGAAGCTTTTCCTTGCTGATAAGAAACGCCAAACAGGGAATGGGGGTGGGGTGGGGGGTGGTGAGGAAGATGGGGAGAGCTGGAGGGGGCTGTGAGCGGAGCGGAGCGGGTCAGCCCCAGCCAGGGAGCGAGGCCCGGTCTGACAGCATGTCCTGAACGGTGCGTGCTGGCGAGGAGCAGTGGGAAGGCATCCCCAGCCCGAAGCATCTGGCCTTCGAAGGCTGCTTTAGTGTTTACCAAGACTTTCATGTTGGTTGTCACATTTCCTCATGACAAGGCCCGGAGGGAAGAAGAGCTACTTGCCTCCCCAGCAGAGAGGTTATACAATTTGCCAAAAGTCACATAGTAAGTGGCACCAGATGACTACCCTCAGTTTGGATGGATTCCTTGCTTACGGAGCAACGTCCTGATGCTCACTGCGGAGCCTGACAGAGGGACAGGGCCATCTGGGAGAGGACTTAGGTATTCCTCCTTGCCCGTCTCATTCTCTGCTGTGTCCCAGCACCCAAAACCAGGTCCAGAGTAGGTCCCCACTAAATATTTGTGCAGGGTTTTGAAATGCCACATCCCTCCTCTAGTCTGGTGGAGGTGATAGGGCAGGTACAGACAGAAGCCAAAAATAAGCTGGAACATGGAATAGAGTCATAAGAGGGATATAAAGTGGGTCCTGAGGAGGACGAGACCGCGTGGGCTGGAGAAATGGAACTCTCTGGGGAGGTGGCAGCTGAGAGGGCATCGTCGGGAGGGGTTTATTTCCACAAGTAGGGATGGGGGAATCGTGGCACCTCCATGGCCCCACCTCTGCCTTCCCTGCCAGCCTCCAGCAGAGGGTTGGAGGGAACCCTCAGTGCACCAAGCCACTCTTCCTTCTTCCCTCTGTCTTTGCTGCTCCCTTTGCCTGGGACGCCCTCCCCCTCCATGTCCTTTCCTTCTTTCCCACCCATCTCCTCCCCTATAAACTGCCTGACCCCTGACCCTCTCTGCCCCCCACCCCCACCCTGAGCACAGAGTAAACATTCAATAAGATTTATTCAGTGGATGTGTATCCAACTTTTGTGGGGTGTAGGATGTATAATGGAAGATGAGACTGGATCAAAAGGTTGGGACCAACCCAAGGAAGGTGCTGGCATTAGACAAGGGTGCCAGTATTGACACGGTGGTGGGTGGGGCCACAGTGCCCACTGACAGGGTTGCTGTGCTACACGAGGGCTAGAACAGACCAAGAGGGAAGAAGGCCTGACAGTTGCCACCGCATCCGGTATGCACTCAGGTCTCCAGAGACTTTGGGGGGCCTGGAAAGGTCCCCAGCTTCTGCTCACACCTGGGCTGGTTGATAGAGGGAGTTCTGACCCACAGCTCTGGCCTCCTGCCAGAGCCCATGACCTCACCCAAGTGCAGAGAGCCCGTGACATACATGTGACCCAGCAGACAGCCCTGAGACAGGCCACAGTGGGATGGAAAGGTGGAGCTTGGCTTGAAAACAGGGGACCAAAGTGGTTGTTTCCAGCAGGGGGGATGACCTGGGTTCACTCACTCATTCATTCATCCATTCCGCAAACCTTTATTGAGCATCTAGTGAATATAGGTTCTGTGGGAGATCAAAGCTGTCTCTACTCATAGTTTAGTAGCATGAAGGGTGAGAAATGTGCACTCAAAAGGGAGACATAAACACAAGAGACCAAAGCACCCTGGGCCCCGAGGAGGGAGGAATCATTCTTGTTGAGAGGCTTCCCAAGGAGGGGACTTTTCGGATGTGCCCAAATATGGCCACAAGAAGATTCCAACAACAAGACATGGGAAGAGTGGGCAGAGGAGCAGGCCAGACAGGAGACATGAGCTCCTGGGGGTGGGAACCATGGCAGTCTGGTTCCTAACTGTCCCTGGTCCCTTCTCAGTGCCCAGTCATCATTTGTCTTGTTTGTTGAATGAGGCAATGAATGTTTCCTGGCCCTTCCTCCTCTCCCCACCTGGACCCCTCGCTGATCACCTAAATTTCTCTTTCAACAACACTTAGTCTTCTGAGCCCCTTTCCTTCTGGCAAACCAATATCTTTAACCTCAAAGGTGAAATGTCCCTTCTTTCCTGGCCCCACAAACCCTCTTCTTGCATCCTTGATCTTACCCTGCCTGTCCAGCACCTGATTCTGCAGCAGCCTATCTCTCCATCTGCTTAACCTCTTCCTCTGCAGACTCTTTCCCTTTAGCTGATAAACCTGCTTAAGTCTCTGACACCCCCCCAATCTTCTTACTCCTTAATTAGATTTTGCATTTCCTGAAGACAAGAGTCCATGCAGTACCATATGTGCCTCTTCATGGACCCCTCAGAATCTAAGGACAGTGCCCTATGCTCAGAAAACATTCATTCAATGAATGGATCTGATCCTGTCGCCACCACCCCAACTTCCTCAGTGGCCCTCAAGGTAAGGTCAAATGTCATGTGTATGACGTACAGACACCTGAAGAATGGGGGGCTGGTCTGGCCTCTCCTCTATGTTCTCTTGTCTTCCTCCCCAGCTCCAATTGTTCCTGAGTAATCATACTAACCAGGGTCCCCACTACACTGCCCTTGCCTCTCCTGACCTTTGTTCATGCTGTTCCCTCTCTCTGGAATGTTCTTCCCCACTTCTGCACTGGGTGCACTTTTTTTGTTGTTATTTTTGTTTTTGTCAACACAGCTCAAGGGTCTCCTCCTCCCAGAAGCCCTCCTGGTTCTCTTCCCACCCCACACACCTCCTCCTAACTCCCATCCAGCACTGTCGCACTGTGTGTGGGAAGAGTGTGTTCATAAGCCCGCCTCCTCCGTGAGACTGTGAGCTCCCTGGGGCTGGGCGTCTTGGTTAGTAATTTCAGCCCTAGGGCCTAGGGCCTGGCAGTGGGTGCTCCACAGATGTTCGTTTAAATGAACAATTTGAGTGATATAGGGAGAAGTGCTAGTGATTTCAGAGGCATGTGTCGATTTTCATCTCGAGTCCTGGCTCCCACCTGCGAAATGGGGTGAAACTCCTTAGGGGCACAGAGTGTCCAAGAAGACCTGAGCCCACAGTCCAGGATCCCCAAAACTCAACTCTAGGAAGATGCTCTTTTAAGTTGGCTTAAAAAATAAGGCATATGTTCCATGATTTTATTTTTAAAATTCAAGGGAGAACTGGAATATGATTTCTAATGGTGTGTTCTAAAAACATATTTTCTATGGTTTTCTGCTTCCTTCACAATAAAATAGCTTTGGCATGACACTCTTTTTGCGTGAGGGAAAACACAATTTAATGAGATAGCACTTTATGAGCTATAAGGGAAGCAAATATCTGATCTAAGCTGGGGGTGAAGGGAGGGGAAAGGGGCTCTATGCCAGGCTGTTCCATCTCTCTTAGAGAAGGCTCAGGGCCAGGCAGTGGGGGAGTTTCCAGCTTTTCAAAGAATGTTGGCTCTGGAGTCCAGGATCAATCATCCTCAATCAGCAAATATTTATTGAGTGATTATGGCATAGGGAGCTACAGCTGAGCGGAGCATAAGATGTGTGTGAGCCTGGTTTGCTCTTTGATGAGCTCCTTCTGGTCATTTCATTACTATTACTTCTATGAATTAATTGTAGCCACCAGTCACTGGGCACCCACTCTGCAACAAAGGCTGGTTATACCGTACTGACTTTTTGTAACACTCTGAGACAGGTAGTGTTATTACTGAAAGTTCAGCACTTGTCCCTGAAGCTTTGTCAGAAGAAGAAGGACAAGTGGTTTGAGGAGAAGGAAATAGGAGTTTATTAATTTGCCAGCAAATGAGGAGGTTGGCAGACTCCCGTCTCAAAACATTAATACCAACGTCCTGCCTTTGAGCAGAGTACAGTGCTTTTAAAGGTTCTGATTAATCCCACAGTCCTGTCTTCATCTGTGGCTGAGAAGATCTTGTGACCTCTGCCTGGATTAATCCCATCTCCTGTGGCACAAAGAACAAAGGACACTTTCCTGCCCCTCCTGACCGCTGGCCTGAGGCAAGGAGGCAGGTCCTAGTTCTCCAAAAGGAGTGGGGGATGTTTTAAAGAAACATAAACATTTTTGACATTTTTTCAAGACATTTCTTCTGTTACATATTCCCCCTGTCAATATTACCCTTCCATATCTATGGGAGGAGGGGAGACTGCTCATTTCTTCTGTTACAATGTGATTGTCACTTAACAAATGAGGAAACTGAGGCTCCAAAATGTTCCATGTTGCCCCAGATCTCACAGCTATAAAGTCACAGATCTGAGATCTGAATGTAGATTCTCTGATTTCAAATCCAAAGTCCTTTACTAATGATAGCCAACATTGCCATGAGTCTTCCAGGTTACAGAATATTTTCCAGCAAATTTCTAATTTGATCCTATCAGTAATCACATGAGGCCAAAATTATGATAATCCCCATGTTACAGATGAGGCTTGGAGGGTTCAGGTGGCTTACCAGAGGTCCCTATTGGTAAATGATATATTCAAGATTTGAGCTGAAGCCAAATCCTGTATTCCTTCTGCTATACCTCTGCAAGGACCGGGTCATATAATTTTGGCCCCTTGGCGGCTTCTAGCATGCAGCTGGGCACTGACATGTCATAGAAGGAATTTAATTCGAGGAGCAGAATTCTCACCTAACATCCCCAAAGAGCCCTTGTGCCGTGCTTGGCCCTGCCTGGACTCTGCCCTGAGAGGAGAGCAGAGGTTGTTCCAGGTCGAGCGAGTGGCCAGCTGCTCTGGGGGCCAGCACCCAGCACTGGGAGCAGGCAGGAGCGGGAGGGGTGAGAGCCCACCTGGGCTCTCAATGAGTCGGCTTTCTAGAGAATGGACCTTTGGTGGTTGTGGGTTATGTGGGCCAATTGTGGTTAGGAGAAGGGAGGGGTCTCCCCAGGAACACAGCATTCCTGCTCATGTTGGTGACTCCAAGAGAGTTAGCACAGGCCCTGTCTACTCCTCTCAGCTCCAGAATTAAGTCCCCTACCCCATATCCTTCCCATCCCCGGAACAGGGGCTCTCCCCACAACAGGACCCAGAAGGGGCTTTCCTGAGCGGAACCAGCCTTGGCCATATGCCACCCCCACCCCCATTGTCCCTGACCGAGGAGGCATTAGCACAGCCACCCAGGAGTCCTCCGTATTGGAACCTGGGCGGCACTGAATGGACAACAGATGTGGTGCCCTCTCGGCTCCACCTTAATAATGATAGCTCTACCCCTTATAGGGTACCTGCTGTGTTCCAGGCAATGTTCTAGGTGTTTTACACATAATAACTCAACGGATCCTTACAGCAACCCTGTGAGGAAGGTACCGTTATTAACCTCATTTTACAGATGAGGAAACTGAGGCACAGAAAGGTTAAATACCTTACCCAGGGTCATGGACCTGGCAAGAGGCAGAGCTGGGATCTCAGCCCAAGCAGTTTGACTGCAGAGCTAATGTTCTTGCTTGTACACTCCCCCATGACAGCTGTGTGACCCCTCCTACCCCATGGGGAGAAGTGCCCAGCACCAGCAATGGAAAGGCCTGGGGCTTAGAACAGCCACAGAAATTAGTATTGCTGACTGTAATGGGAGTCACCCATGCTTCTCCTCCCTCACATGGGGCAACCCTAGGAAGGTGTCCCCTCCCGACTCACACTCCAGTGCTGGGCCTCCTCCAGCCCTGCCCAGCCTGGCCCCCTTACACAGCATCCAAGCATCCTCTTGGGACTCCCAGTTGGTACTGAGCAAATGAACATAGAGAACCAAGACAAGGAACAGCCTTAAATCATGTAGGTAGAGTACAGGAGTCTGTAGCCCCAGCTGTATCTGGGACCTGATCTCTTCAATTCCCAGTCTCTTCTCTGCTCCAGGTTTCTGATTTCCTTCAGGGGACTTCAGAAATCAAGCCACTCTGGGCCCCGGGGGCACTGGGACATTTCTCCATCATTATTCTTACTACCTCACGTTAGACTGTCCCTTGATGTGTCTGTCCCTGGCAGTCTGTGAGCAGGGGAGAGCATGTAATTCAACTGAGTGTGGACAAGCACAGGCCGAGCATGCAGCAGGCACTAAAAATGTTTATTGCATTAACAGATGACTGTAGATGGCATAGGTTCTCACTTCCTGTTTCCAGGTAATTCTCTGCCTCATTTGCTCTGAAGTCATGCGGGGTTGAGGATAGGAAGTAGGCCTGATGTGCTGCTTGGGCACCAGCAGACACATCTTCCTCTCTGTGACTCTCTTTTTCCAATGAAGGTTAGAAACTTTCGTTCTAGAAGGGTTGTCAGCTGAGGACTTGTGACTTTAGTGGGGTAGGGAGGGCACTCAGGAAGCCAAAAGTCACTGTGGAGAAACTGTTTCTTAGTTTCTGGATTAGATTTATCAACTCTGAGGAGTTCATGAGAGCAACCTAAGAGAGCTGGTCCTGCCTGGGTCCAGGAGACGGTGCCCGGACAAGGGAAGGCAGCCGGGCGCGGATGCAGACCGGTCTCGCAGCAGCGCCTGCCCTCCAGGGGCAAAGCTCCTGGCAGCATGAGCCCTGAGGCCAGCGGATATTTCTGTGGCTATGAGGACAAAGGGGACAGCTGGCTTTCCACCAGCTAGGGAATGGGATGGTCTCAACAAACATCAGTAGTTTTCCAAAGTATCAAATATTGGCTCTTGGTAGTTTAGCAAACACAAAGTCTTCATAGCAGCCCTAGGAAGCTGGCAAGCTGGGAGCTACCATTCCCATTTAATTGACAGAGACATGAGTCCAAGGATCCCTCTGTTATGGCTGTTTTTACCACCTTTCATGCTGTCCCTGCTCCTGGAAGATGGGAGAAGACATGACTGAAAGGGCAGCCTGCAGGGCAAAGGACCTAGGTGGGCAGGCTGGGAGATGGGGCAACCAGGGTCTGGCGCCCCATTCCTGAACGTGGTTAGTTGGGGGTCCTACATTCTGGTCATCTCTGTGGCACTGTGACAGGAGAGCACCATTTCCTCTGCAGCCCCAAGCTTTGAAGGCTACTGTGTCTACCTCCTAAAGAGCCATGAGCCATTTTGGTGGAAGAAAGAGAGGCAAGGAGGGAGGAAAGGAAGGAAGACGGAAGGAGAAAAGAATGAAGAAAAGAAGGAAGGGAGAAAGAAAGGAAGAGAGAAAGAAAGAAAAATGGGGAAAGAAACAGAGGGATAAAGAAGAGGGAGAAAGAAATAAAGCATGAAAGGGGGAACAAAGGAAAGAAAGAAGTAAAAAAAGAACAAAGGGAAAAAAAGCAGGAAGGAAAGAAAGGAAGGAGGGAGGGAAGAAAGAAGGAAGGAAAGAAAGAAGGAGGAAGGGAGGAGGGAAGGAATGCATGAATAAAGGGAGGAAGAAGGGAAGAAAGCAAGCAAGCGCTTTGTAATAGAAATCAATTCCCTAGAAGAGATCTCAAGGGGAAATTGCCTGTCAAATAATTTCAAGGAAATGACATTTCAACAACCAGCAAATGAGGCTTCCCTCCCACTTCCTGCCATCCATCTCCATCTCCCTCTTTCCAATCTCTCTTCACCCTCCCTTGGTTCATTCCTCTGACAAGTAGTGTCCCTCCCATGCTCCCTTCTACCCTCCTCCGGAGTCAGTTGAGTGCTGCTTTCTTGATGACACTACATTAGGAAATCATCAAAACCCCAAATCTCGGATGGTTCAAATTCTTCTATGCCTCCCCAGGGACCCGGCCCTGGACATGACTCTACCGGTAGTCAGCAGGAGGACAGTAGCTATTCCGACCAGGGCGAGCATGCACAGCCCAGAGTCCTCTCACCCCAGGACTCTCTCCTGAGGTCTCCATCTCAGAATCTGCCAGTTCATGTGTGACTCTGGAGGAGGCTGCTTAGCCTGTCTGGCCCTTCATTATTTCATCTGAGGCAACATGGGGTAAAAAAGTCCTATAGTTCTGTGGTTCCATCACCCCCTGCCCGTGGATGGGCACACACGGGCTTGCATAGGTGTGAAGCACTAAGGAGCCACATGCAGACCGACACTACCCTGATGGCTTGGCCCTGAGAAGCAGCCAGGACCTGCCAGCCAGCCAGGTGGGGGTAGAGGCGGGGAGGTGTGGGAGAGTATTGGTTCCAGTGCAGGAGCGAGCAGAGGAGATACTGCTGGCGTCAGCCACCTCAGGCTGTAGCTCTCCCAGCCTCCATGCCCCCATGTCTAGTAGCAAAGCTTGTCTAGGGTTGAGTAGACTCACAATCACTCCTTTTAAGGTAACAGAGATGAGATGGCTGCAAGTCCCACTGCAGGGCCACAGTTATCGAGGACCTTGCTCATTCCTCTACAACTCCATGCAGGCAGAGCTTTCCAGAGCTCCACAGCCTACACTTCCAAAGGGCTCTTTCATAACTGAGTCCCCTACTCTGTGTGTTCATTGCCCTGGAGACTCCCAAAGGTCAGCCCATTTGGCCTTACAACCATCCCTTGGTGCAGATCTGTACAAATGAGTAAAAAGAGGTTCGGAAGGTTAAGGGATTTAAGTCACTTCGCAAATGAGTAGCCGAGCTGGGACTAAAGTCTGGCATTGGGACTCCCAAGTCCACTGCCACCACTGTTGTGTCATTGCTTGAGACTCACATGAGTGAAGAGATAATAATTTAAGATAGCAATAATAATTTAAGATAGCATTTACTATCTTCAGACTCTGGGCTAAATACTTTACAGGCAGTGTCTCATTCAGTCCTTGCAATACCTCGGTGAGAGACAGAAACAAACATCTCCATTTTATAGACACTGAGGCTGAGAGAGGATAGTCCAAAGTCACACAGCAAATGACTGGACAGAGCTTTCAAGGTCAAATAGCTCATAAGTAGTGGAGTCAGGTTTGAACCTGTGTATGTGAAGAGTTTCAGCAGAGGTGACTGAGGACCCCAAGCCTGTGCCAACACGGAGGATGACTCCTCTCTTCCAGAAGCAGAGCTAGATCCTAACACCCGCCCTAGTGAGCCTGGGACAGGGCTGGGTCGGTGAAGGAAGAGAAAGTAAAATTTGACTCCTTTCTCAACACATGTGCAGGTTTATCTTTCTCACATTACTTCCTCTTACTTCTTATCTGTTTTAAGAAGTGTGGTGTCAACATGTTCCATTATCATACAAGGATCTCTTGAAGGAACATTCCCCACAGGGGAAATAAACTCTCAACTTCCTTCCTCTGGCTGGACTTCTGTCTGTGTCTTCCTTCCTGAAGACTCTGAGCACCCAGTCGCTGCCCCACGCTCCTTGGCTTCCAACTGTGCACAAGCCCATAAGAGCACGGATCACATCAGCATGGTCATCACCGTGTCCCCAGGATCCAGCGCAGTGCCTGGCACATAGCGGACACAGTGCACATTTGTCAAACGAACAAATTATTCTCTAATAGACTCATTCAATTCAATTCAACCACTATTAACTGGGTGCCTATGATGAGCTAGGTACCGCTGATGCGGAGGTGAGTGAACATGGGTGCCACCTGGAGGAAGTCTCAGTCCAGGGTGGGGGCAGACTAACCATCGATACCACCTTAAACACTTTTTAAAATAATGTGGAGAATGAATGGATGACAAATGACTTATCAGGGCCACCATGGAGGAATGACCCAAGTCCAGTGGGAACACAGGAAAAGGACCCACTGATCTGCTTGGGGAGTCACAGGATGAGATGTGATTTCAGCCTGAAAGGATGAGGAGTTCACCTTATGGCCAAGTGGGGAAAAGAGCATTCCAAGCAGAGAGGAGCCTTAGCGAAAGCGTTTAGTAAAATTATTGTCTGGGGCTGGAGCAAGGGATGTGTAGGGCAAGTGACAAGAGATGCCTCTTCCAGGCCACATGCCCTAGATTTCCCAGGGGGTGGGAGTGGGCATCCTCACAGAGGGATTGAAACACATTGAATCATAATGACTTAAAGAAAGAAAAATCTCCTGAAGCTGGTATTATCATTAATAGGCTCATCCTATTAGAACTCATTTAGATTAATTTTCATGTATAGACAAATGTGATTAATCATCTCAGTAAATGCGTTTCCAAAAGCATCCAGGGAAATCTAGGGCCCAGGGCCCTTTCCAATCCGAGTTGGGTTTTGCGGCCAGTGAGGGAGCACGGGTACCAGCCGGCATTTACATCATCCCTGGGTCAAGTGCCTGAGTGTCTCCTGGCACATGGGGCAGAGTCTTCCAGCTCGCTGTCAGGTAGCTGGCCTCCCTGCCTGTACCCTTCCCCCAGGGTGGGACCAGAGGCTGGGCCAGCTGCTGGGGGGCTGCCTGCTAACCTGCCAGCGCAGGATCCACAAGGGGTTACGGCATGCGGAAGGGGGGAGGCCCCGGTCTTCAGAGGATTTACCCTCCCCTGCCAGTGCCTATCCCTGCTCTTGGCCCATTTCCTGCTCAGATTTGGGGATTTTCAGGCCTGGAGGGAAAGTCCCTTGGGATGAGTATTAGAAAGAGGGCAGCAGCACCGGATCAGCACGGAAGGAAAGTCTCAGTCCGCAGAGGGCGCGGGGAAGGCGGGGTGGGGGCGCGGTGGAGCCCGCGTTCCTCTGCTCAAGGCTTCGGACTGGAGCGCGGAAAACAGCGACTGGGAAGACGAGCGAGCGGGGCGACCAGCCGGCGGCCTGGGGGAGGGGAGGCGGGGGGAGGCAGCCTAGTGGGCCTCTG
>VBSM01000729.1:18621890-18664578 GCA_008086735.1 Cheirogaleus medius | reverse complement strand
CGCTCTCATAATGCCTTTGCTTCTGAGGGGCCCTGGAGGAAAATGAGAGGAGAAACCTGTGGGAAAAGGAGTAGAAAAATATTTGGGGCTGGGGGTGGGTAGAGGAGAGGCTTGCAGGTGGGACAAGAGGGAGAGGAGTAGATCTGCAGGGGGGAAGTGCCCAACTGAGAGACAGGAGATTGGCTTGAGAGGGGAAAGGGAGGCTAAGGGGCTGAAGGGGAGACCACGAGGAAAGGCGAGGAATAAAAGGGGGGCTGGCCGTGTTTAGACAGGGGCAGTCCAAGGGTCTGGTCCTGGAGGCCTTGCTGAGGGGGAAGATGGAATAGCATGGGTGGCAGATGAGGTGTGCCAGCATCTCTCTGAGCCTGCAGCAGAGATTCCTTCTGAGGGCTGCTCCCCAGGCAGAGGCAGAGGCTGGTGGGTGGGAGCAAGGAGAAGAGCCTGCCCAGCCAGATGCGAGCTAGAGTGTTAACCCTTAGCTGTCCGTCCAGCTTGTCCTCTGAGGCAGAATTGGGGCCCCAGGTCCAGGGGTATCACCCTTTGGCCACCTTCAAGTCAGCCTTCCATGTGGTGGCTGCATCCTTCTGCCACTGATGCCTGAAGTCTTGCCAGAGCCAGGCAGCCTGTGCAGTTAGCCATTGCCCTCCCCTGCTGTCCTCAAACATCAGTATCTGGCAGTGCCTGTGAGGAGGCTATCTTCCTAAGTACCCCTTCCCCAGAGGCTGTTGCCTCCTTTCCAAGCCTCAGTTGCAGCCAGCCTGGGGCAGAGACACCTTCGGCATGGCCCTGAACCTGAGGTTCCTCCTGAGAGTCTGGGCAGCTGTTCCCACCCAGAGCTACCTCCTCCACTGCCCAACATAGCCTGAAGTGCCCCCCCCATAACTGTCCTCCCCTCCTTCATACTCTCCCTCCCTCAGATCAGGCCAGATCTGTGCTGAGTAGTATTGGACCATTCTGTCCCTCTTCTGCCATCAGCTTCTCCTCCCTGCAGCCTTCCAGGTAGCCCATCCAGAGCTGCCTCTCCTCCCTGGTAAGAGCTGGCAAGCATTTTGGCTTTTAGTTACATGTAAACTAGCATGCTGCCATGAGCTGTTTCATAGCCTCCCTGTGTTTTTCCAATGTGCTACTTATTTGCAGTATTTGTCTCATCATCTGGATTACTGAGGCAAAGCCCAGAGCCCAGAAAAGTATCAGCCCTCACCCCACCCTGCCAGCATTTCCCTGAATCTAGGGGCATTAGCTTCCAAGAGGCTCAGGAGCTCTGAGGAGGCAACCTCAAGTTGGGGGAAAGAAAACCCAAGGGTTCCTCTGCCTTTGGTTGGAGAAGGGGAGATCTAGGGACAGGGGTAGGGAGGAGGGGACCTTGGTGAGGAGGAGGGAAAGAGGAAGGAAAGGAAAAGACAGGGTATCCGGAGCCAGTCCCATCACTCTGGGCTGAGTAGCTACTGGGCCAGGTAGATATTGAAAGAGGAGAGAGATCTCAGAAAACTTCCCTGCCACATGAGAGCTGGCTAGCTGGACGCACAGCCTGCTGGGGCTCCGATAGGCAGGTGCTCGCCAGGGACGGCCCAAAGCTGGCACTGGTGCCTCTGATTAATCAGTTGGGCTCCTTTTGAAACACACACCCAGGGTTCCAAGAGATCTCTGGCACGGGATGAGTTCCCAGTGAAACTGACTTTGGTCTCAAGGTTTTTCCAGTAGCAGGGCCAGACCTGAGTGGAACCAGGTGAGAGGAAAGGCTGGGCTGTGTCTGGCTTGTAGTCTGAAAGATGGTGCATAAACATGAACTTGAGGGCAGTTCAAAAGGTGCTTGGCTCAGTGTTGATGTTGCAGGACATCAGGTTGATGCAAGTCTAATCTTTGAGAAGTATCCTGTGTAATTATTAGTAGAACTTAGACTGGTATGCACACCATCTGTGTCATTATTAGCTCAATGTGTAGTTAGGTTTGGCTCGGGTTAATCTAGGAAGACTTCTTGGAGAAAATGACATTTGAATTGTTATCAAGAGAGAGCAAGGTTGTGCTGTGGCTGTTAGGAAATCCTGGGAAATCTGGATTTAGGGAATGCTGCATCCTGGGATGAGGGGCAGAGCTTGTAGCATTATAGGTATTAGCCTTTTTTCTTCTTCTCTCAGAAGGGCATTGGGGATCACTGGGGAGAGTGAGATGTGGGGAGAAATGACACCCTCTCTGTCGCAGACATGGCTGGGCCCCCTGCTGTTGGTGGTCTGTCTCCTGGTGAGCGGGAATATTACCGAAGGGGTGTCAGAGCACTGTAGCCACATGATTGGAAATGGACACCTGCAGTCTCTGCAGAAGCTGGTGAGTGTGCGGCCATGCTTTATTCTACCTTCTCTCTCCTGGGAAAACTAAGGCAGGAGCCAGGGAGCAGGGTCAAAGAGAGGGACTGCAGGCAGGGAAATAGGAATGTGCAGGACATGGCTCCCCTGATGCTACCTTCATGGACCTTCCCAAGGTTAGGACCTCTGGTCTCCTCAATCCTAAAGCTCTCTCTAACTCCCTGCATGCAGCGAGCAGGGTGGGCTTCCAGCTGCTTGCCTGAGTTAGTGATTGCCCAGGAATGTCAACCGTGGACTCCAAAAATGCTTCTGAGACCTGCTGTCCCTCAGTAGGATACCTCCTCCGGGAAGCCAGCCCAGTCTGCCTGCTGTGTCCAGATGTTGCCTTCAGCTCCTGGACTCCCATATGTGCCGCCAGCCTGGCATCAGAGCTCCACCCAGATTTGGAGGGGAGGCTCTTGCCTAACTCCCAGTCTTCCACCCTCACTTCCCTGGCTTTTTTGCTCATGCCTTGAGGCTGGGATAGCCTGCTCATGTGGGCCATGAAGGAGCCTGTGTCTCACTCCACTCAGGCCCACGGAGTCATCAACAATTGCAAACATGGTCCAGCCAGGCAGAATCAGGTTGCTGTCATGGCTGCTGTCCTGCTCAGAGGGAATTTACCACTCCTCTGGCCAGCCAGGCAGGGTGGAGCATCACTGGCTAAGGCCAGCTCCCGGGCCCTGAGCTTGGGGCCTGTAGGCTGGGCCTTCTACCTTTGCCCCTATACTACTTCTCCTGCATGTAGCAATCCAAGGCAGACCAAGAGCATCTCCAAGGTTTAAATCACAGAACTACTGCTCTGGGGATTAAAGGGGAGTTTAAGGGCATCTAGCTCCAGCCCCTACAGATTCTGAATCCCCAGAGTTTGTCCAGCCTCTGCTTGAATTCCTGCCATGACAGAGTGTTCACTACCTGCCAGGGAAGATTATAGCCTATATTCTACAGATAGTTCTTCCTTATAACAAACTAGCATTTGTCGGATTTCATAGGGTGGTAGGTGGAAGGAGGAGATTTCTTGTTCTTCTACAGCCCTCCCCTGGGCATGTGGAAAGCACAGGTTCTGTCTTTCTAGGTGTGGTTGGGGGGAGGTAAAGTTCAATCCACCCAGAAACTCAGGTCCCCATTCTAACAGAAGCTCAGTTGATCTATAGATGTCATGCAACCACTGGCCTACTCTCTTTTACAGATTGATAGTCAGATGGAGACCTCGTGCCAAATTGCCTTTGAGTTTGTAGACCGGGAGCAGTTGGTGAGTGATGGCTGTTTACAAGGCCCATGTACCAGCCCATAAGCACCTCCCGGGGTGGCATGCATGTGGGAGCATGGAAACAGTAAAACTCCCAGAGCTGGACAGAGTGAGGATGTGAGGATCCCTGCATGCTCAAGTCTGGGGTGCCAGGGTCCAGGGCTGGCTGGTCCAGGGCTCAAGTCCCCTGCTGTTCCCTTCTGCTGGCCTGATACATACCGAGTGCTTACTATGTGCCAGGCACTTTTCTAATTTAGTCCTGACAGTACCACTATGTGGTACACAAATATTGTTTATGATCCACAAAGAGTTAAGGGAGCACAGCCAGTAAGTGGTAGAGGCCCGATTTGAACCCGGTCAGGTTGGCTCTAGGCTCTAAGGCAAACCAATACTTCTTCCAGGTTACACGCCTTAAAGATGTCACTTCCATTCACCAGGCAGATTCCTCCTACCCCACACCCAACCAGCCACCAAGTGCTGCAGGTCCTGCCCCCTCATCCCCCCCACCAACAATCCCTTGCTTTCAGGAGCCTCCTAACTGGCCTCCCGCTTCCGGTGCACCCCTCATCTTGCCACTAGGGGGAGTTTTCTGAAACTCTGATCTGCTGCCTTCGCTTTCCTCCCCAAATCCGCCAGGGCTCCCAACACTCCAGGAGAAAGCCCTGGTTGGCTAGTCTGGGGTTTAGAAGCTCCAGTCTCCACCACTCAGCCCTGTCCACCATCCCCCATTCCCTGCTCCTTCCTGCCTCCATGTCTTTGCACACACTCTTTCTGATGCCTTTCATACTTTTCCAACTGCCCCTGCCTCACTCTTATTCCACATCTATTCATCTTTGTGTCTCATGCAAAACTGCCACGATGCCCAGAAGATGCTCCCATCTCTGAGCTCTGACACACAAGACTCATACACACCTCTATTAGAGCTGGACACCACCTCATGGTCCAAAGAATAACCTCGGTATTTCATTCATTCATTCACTCCTGCTCATGCTTGGCCTTGACAAGCATTTACTAGGAACCTACTGGACCAAGTACTAGGGACACAGAGCTAGGCAGAGTCTCTGTCTTCAAGGCAACCACCATCTCTTTAGGGAGACGAAACACTGAGGTTATTCTTTAGACTGTGAGGTAGTCTTCACTGCCCCTAGGTCCTGGAGGCTTTGAAAGGGCCATCGGGTAAAGGACTATTGTGACAGCAAGCCAAGAAGAAAGAAAGAAGGGGGCTGCCCTGGAGCCCACCTTCCCCATGCACATCTATGCTGATTAACACCTCCTAGTCCAGAAATCCAGACATCTCTCTAATCAGAAGCCACATTTCCTTCACTCTCGCCCAGTCCCCAGTAGTGCTAGTCCCCAAAGAGAGAGAAAGAAAGACAAGCCAAGGGCAGCGTTCTCCTTGTTCCTGGAGTCATGTGTCCCCTCCTCCAGGGGCAGGGGGAGGGCAGGCTGCAGCCCTCCATCTGCCTGGGGTGGGGGCAACCAGCACAGAGCCTGGGTTCCCAGGCCACAGCAGCCAGGCCATAAGCTCCAGCTTCCCATTTTTCAGAAAGATCCCGTGTGCTACCTTAAGAAGGCATTTCTCTCGGTGCAAGACATAATGGAGGACACCATGCGCTTCAAAGACAACACTCCCAGTGCCAAAGCCGTTGAGCAGCTGCAGGAACTCTCTTTGAGGCTGAAGAGCTGCTTCACCAAGGACTATGAAGAGCATGACAAGGTAGGAGGGCCCTGGGGCTGGGAGCACCGAGTCAGGGCAGAGGGGACTCAGGGGTGCTACCCCGCCCACATGTGCAGAATATGTTTACTGAGCTCGCCTTACATCATCGCTCACTCGCTCTCTCATTCATTTATCATCCCACCGACCTTTACCAAGTCCTTACCTACTGTGCAGGAGGCACAGCGCCGGGCTGTGACGATGTCACTGTCAGCAAGAAATACACGGTTCCTGCCTCATGGAGCTTATAGTCAAGTGAGGTTGGCAGTTGTTAAATATACAACGACACATGTAAATATAATTACAAACCACAAGTACTATTCATTCAATCAACAAGTAGTTAATTGAGTGCCTATTGTGTATCAGGCACTGTTCTAGACACCAGGAAACAGCTGTGATCAAAACAGACAAAAATCCCCACATTCATGGAGCTGACGTTGGGGTGGGTGGTAGGAGGGGAGACAGTTAGCAAGACATGCAAGTAAAATATGCGGTTTGCAGGATGGCAGTCGCTGCACTGGATAATAGTAGGCCAGGGAAGAGATGACCTGAAGGAGGTGAGGGAGTCAGGCATGAACCAGAACCACACAGGGCTGAGAGAGAGCGACAGGAGACTCCGGCTTAAATGGGGGTGGGGAAGCAGAGACAAGGAAGGCTTCTGAGTAAGAAAATATTAATTTGAGCTCCAAAGACAAGTAAGGGTTAGAAAGCCATAAGGCCAGAAGAACACCCTGGAACAGGGAATGCTGTGCTAAAAGCCCTGAGGTGAACAGGAAGGTACACACTCAGGGACCCAAAGGGGGGTCGGCATGGCCAAAGCATGGGAAGTAAAGCAGGGAGAGGAGAGAAGGCAGGAGCCAGATCATTTGGGGTCTTTAAGATGCGGGATTTTGTCTTAAGTGGGAGGGAAGCCGCTGTGAGCAGGCAAGTGGCCCAATCTCACGTCATGAGACTGTCCAGGCTCCTGTGTGGGGAATGGACTGTGGAGACAGGAATGGAGGCTGGGAGACCAGCAGGAGGCACAAGTCCAGGGTGGAGATATTGGCGGCTTGGCCCAGGGTGGTGCGGAGAAGCTGGAGGCGAGCGGAAGTGTTCCAGTGGGTTAGGGGCAGAAGCACCAGGACTTGGTACATGCAGGGGATGTGAGGAGCTGAGGCAAGGGGAGCGGCAAGGATAGCTTTTGTCTTGAGCACCTGAGTATTTCAATGATGGTGAAATGGGGGACGCTCAGTGGGCAGAGAAGGAGTCTAGCCTGGGGCACAGCGGACTTGAAATGCTTGTGAAATGGCCAACTGGAGATGTTGAGCAGGCAGTGGGTGTCCAGGTCTTGGATGTGACTAGCAATGTACTGATATGTGGGCATGGTGGTCATCTGTGAAGCCACGGCCTGGGTAGCACTGCTCACCGTGGGAAGAAGCAGGCCCAGGAACCCCAGCATTTAACGGCAAGCAGAGGACGGGGCACCCGGCAAGAGGCAGCCTGAAGGTGGGGGGAAAGCCGGGAGAGGGCCAAGTCGGGTCACTGGGTCCAAGCTGGAAAGTAGTCAACTGGTCCAATGGGGTTAGAAGTCAAGCAAGGTAAGGGCTGCAGATTGTCTATTAGAGTTGGCAATGTGTCACAGGTGCCAGATAGGGGTAATTAGAAAGGGAGGAAGAGGAGACAACATTGTGGAGGAACTTGCCTCCAAAAGGGGGCAGAAGAAGAAAGATGTTGCTAGAAAGAGTGTGTGATTAGGGAGGAAAAATTTTCAATAAGAGTGGCATTTTTTTGTTTGTTTGTTTGTTTGTTTTTGAGACAGAGTCTCACTCTGTTGCCCAGGCTATAGTGCCGTGGCATCAGCCTAGCTCACAACAACCTCAAACTCCTGGGCTCAAGCGATCCTTCTGCCTCAGCCTCCCGAGTAGCTGGGACTACAGGCACGTGCCACCATGCCTGGCTAATTTTTTCTATATATTTTTAGTTGACCAATTAATTTCTTTTTATTTTTAGTAGAGACGGGGGTCTCACTCTTGCTCAGGCTGGTTTCGAACTCCTGACCTTGAGCGATCCTCCCGCCTCGGCCTCCCAGAGTGCTAGGATTACAGGCGTGAGCCACTGCGCCCAGCCAATAAGAGGGGTATTAAATCTGTGCTTTCCTGACATTAAGGTTCTTAAGAATCACTTGGGGAGTTTGTTTAAAATGCATATTCCCAGGACAACACCCCCCCCAAAGAGTCTGATTCCCTGGGTCTGAGGGTCAGCCTGGTGATCTGCATTTTAGGAACTGCGCCACTCATGATTATAGTGTGAGGTCCTGGAACCCCCTGGAGAGGTACCCACAGAACAAGTGTGGCTGCTGAGAGGTGGGGTCCAGGAGGGAGGGGCCCTTGGGGCTAGAGGAGCCAGTCCCTCCTCGGCAAGAGTCTCCTGAGCTCCTGAGGAGGGAAGGCTCCTCCGCTGTTGAGACAGGTGGGCGCCAGGGCCTTCTGTCTGAGGATTCCTGTTTTCTCTGTGAAGCACGAGGGGAGGTTGAGGGAGCCGGAAGAGAGAGGCACGAGAGAGCCAGATTGCCTTTCTTACGACAGCCCTGGGGGAGAGACTGGCAGGGGTTATTGTTTGGAATTTACAGATGAGGAGATGAGCCCAAACTGGATAATTCATTTGGTCATTGTCACCTCGCTGGTGAGCTACAGAGCTGAGCCCAGTGCTCCTCGTTCATATATTTATCTGGTAAACATTTATTAAGGGCCCGCTGTACGCAGGCCAGGGGGATGCGGCAGTGCCTTCAAGGACTTCACAGCCTGGTAAAGCCTGTAGCTCAGGTTAAGGAAAAACTTGGTACTTGGGGGTCACTGGCAAGTAGGCCCCTGGTGAAGCCATGGGCATGCACGGCCCAGCGTAGTGTGAAAGGAAAGGTGGGCCGGGGCTGAGCCCTGAGGAATGGTGGCATTTGGACATCAGGAGGAGGGGGGAGCTGGGTAAGGAGACTGAGAAGGAGCCGCTGGAGAGGTGGGAGGAAGCCCAGGCAGGTGAAGCCTCTCAGAGCTCCAGAGGGTGGGAGCCTGGGCCCACAAGCAGCTCAGCAGACAGGCCTGGGGCAGCCTCAGCCCTCCCTCCAAGACACACCAGTGCCAGCGAAGGGCCCACAGCCCCTGCGGCCTGCCTTGTTCCATTCTCCACACCACAGCAAGGTGATTTTTCTGAATTCAAGTCTTGTGCCACCACCCACCTCTCCAACAACCCTTAGGATGTTTCCCTTTTGGTTTATGGATAAAATTAAAAGTTCTTGACGTGACCCTCAAGGTCCTGCAGGACTGGCCAGTGCTGACCTCTCTCCAGTTGCATCTCTCGCCACTTGCCTCTTAGAAGGTGGTCCTGCAGCCGCTCCAGCTTTCATTTTGTCTTTTGACACCTCATGCCCTTTTCTGCCTCAGGAACACCGCAGTCTGTTCTTGCTTCCTGGACAGCTCTCTCCAATCCCACCTCCTTTCCTGGCTAACTCTTGCTCATCTTTCAGTTGTTTCCTTAGGGAAATTCTCCCTGAACTCTAATTTAGTTTCCCTTGTTGTACACCAAGAGAGCACTCAGTACTTCTTTAGAGGACCCACAGCACTGGTAACAATGTGCTTCGTGTCACTGCCCCTGGTGGACTCAATGTCCAATGGGGCCAGGAACCACCTCTTTCTTGTCCATTGCACGATTCTCAGGTAATACCAGATGCCTGGCACATAAATATGTGTTGAGTGGTTCCATGAATAAATGACATATCTCACAACCTCAGGACTGAGTCAGCTGGAAATCAGAGGAGAGAGGAGAGAGGAAACAAAAGGGAAAAAGGAGAGAGATGTGACAAAGGCCAAGGGATCTCGATAAATTAGATGACATGGTGCCAATGGTCATGCTCACCAAAGGGGCCCTGCTCTGCTTCCAGGCCTGTGTCCGAACTTTCTATGAGACACCTCTCCAGTTGCTGGAGAAGATCAAGAATGTTTTTAATGAAACAAAGAATCTCCTTAAAAAGGACTGGAATATTTTCAGCAAGAACTGCAGCAACAACTTTGCTAAATGCTCCAGCCAAGGTAAGCACCAAAGGGGCCAGCAAGCGGGTGGTGGGAGGAGGGTGTAAGGAATGGGGATCGGGAGGTGAAATATGGAGCTGGGGGGACCCCCTGGGAGGCAGCCTGGCTGCTACTCGTGTTCCTGTGTGTGTGGATGTGCTTGTTCTGTGTGCATATGTGGCTTCATGTACGTCTGGTCCTAGGCACATGTCTCTTTTGACATGTGTGTGCATGTACACCTACATGTAACTGCATGTGGAGGGGTCGTGCTGGTGCCTGTGAGATTAGGAAATGGAAAGGGGAGCCCCTTTGGGGAGCCTTGTAGGCATGGAGGCCTTCCCTGCGGGCTCCACAGGCCGGCTAAACGTATGGGGCGCTCCGAGGAGAGAGCAGATGTCCATCTGGGAGTCAGGGCCCTTGCTCCAGGAGCCCTGCAGCGAATCACCAGGATACCCTGGCTTCAGAAGCCCCCAGGATGCCTTGGGTGTCCCCTCAAAGGACAAGGCTGGATTTGAAGTCTGAGCATCATTGAAACTCCCAGTGCTGGCTCAGCTGCATACATGTGTACACTGCGTGTCCTCGTCTCTGCGTCCTGTGCCACATGTGCCCTCCTACATTCAACTTTGCTCCCCAAGGCAGGGGCTGAGGTCCTGCAACTGCCAATGGCCAAGTCCAGTCTCACTGCTTCTCATTCCCAAGGCCCCAAGCCTTGGTCGCGTTCCAGCCCCAGCCTGTTCCTGCCTATGGCTGTGGCTGTGCGACCCCTGGCTGTGCATGAAACCAGTATCTCTGGGGCTTGGGAGTGTCTTGTGTTAGCCAAGAGGCCACTGCTCCCTCTCCTGGCCTGGCTCTGGCCAGCCGGAACCTCACACAGGCTGCTCTGTCTTCCTCACCCCACCCCAGTGTGCATCTGAACCCTGCTCTTTGCTCTCTGCCCGTGAGACCCTGCATATTGCTCCTTCCCTGCCTGAACCTGTGTCATGAGCATTCACTCCAGTCCTGTCCTCTTCTCAGTCCCAGGGCTGACTTAGGAGATGAGGGGACCCCAGACTCATATCCCCCTCTCACCCCCTCTGGGAAAGCTGTGCTGGAGGCTGGTGACTCTATCTCCCCCGTCTTTCTCTCGCCCTCTCTCTGTCGTTCTTTCAGATGTGGTGACCAAGCCTGATTGCAACTGCCTGTACCCCAAAGCCACCCCTAGCAGTGACCTGGCCTCTGTCTCCCCCCACCAGCCCCTGACCCCCTCCATGGCCCCTATGGCTGGCTTGACCTGGGCTGACTCTGAGGGGACAGAGGGCAGCTCCCTCTCACCTAATGAGCAGCCCCTTCGCACAGTGGACCCAGGCAGTGCCAAGCAGAGACCACCCAGGAGCACCTGCCAGAGCCTTGAGTCGCCAGAGACGCCAGGTGTCCAGGACAGCACCACTGGTGGTTCACCACGCCCTGGGCCCTCTGTTGGGGGCCCCACCCCTGGGATGGAGGATGTTCTGGACTCTGTGTTGGGCACTAACTGGGCCCTAGAAGAGGCCTCTGGAGAGGCTAGTGAGGGTCTTGTACCCCAAGGGCCAGGACTTTCCCCCTCCAGGCCAGAAGGGGGCAGCGTTCAGGCAGAGACCGCCAGACCCAGCGACCTCCTCCCAGCACCTTCTCCACTCCCTGCATCCGCAAAGGACCAACGGCCAGCAGATGCAACTGGCACCGGCTTGCCCAAGCTGGGCCCTGTGGGGCATACTGGCCGGGGCTGGAACCCCACCCCTGAGAAGACAGATGGCTCATCTGCCCTGCCCGGAGACCCCCAGGAGCCAAGCCCTCCCAGGACCTCAGCACTGCGCCCCGAAGGCCCCAGCAGCCCCCGCAGGCTCCCTGCTCAGCCAAGGCTCCCTGGAACCCACTCCTGGAACAGTGTGCTGGCCCGCGGGGGCCTGGAGGGCAGGAGGAGCACCAGGGACCGGAGGAGCCCCACAGAGCTGGAAGGAGGAGGAGCAAGTGAGGGGGCAGCCCAGCCCCCTGCCCATTTTAACTCCGTTCCTTTGACTGACACAGGCCATGAGAGGCAGCCGGTGGGATCGCCCGGCCCCCAGCTCCGCGGGTTTGCCTTCCGCCTGCTGGTGCCCGGCATCATCCTGGTCTTGCTGGCTGTCGGCGGCCTCCTGTTCTACAGGCGGAGGCGGCGGGTAAGAAGAGCCCAGCCAGGGAGAGGAGGGCACCTGGTAGGAGCAGGGGCAGAGCCTGGCGGGGTGCAGGTTGGAGGATAGCGGGGGCTTGGCCTGGGTCCTTCAGATGCTGTGAGAGAGGGGCTGCCTAGCCAGAGCATGGGAGGCTGAAATGGAGAATTGCTGCAAGAATCAGAAGGCTCACGCCTGTAATCCTAGCACTCTGGGAGGCCGAGGCGGGAGGATCGCTTAAGGTCAGGAGTTTGAGAAAGCTCAGGCTGTGAGGTCACTGGGAAGGGCCAGAGTAGAAGAGAGTGGGAGAGAATATTCTTGGGCTGACAGCAGGAGGACAACCAAATGGGAGGGAGACAGAGGAGGAGAGTGATGCTGTGTGAGTGTGTCAGGGCAGGGGTGTACACTAGGAGCTTTGCAGAGCCTGAGGCATGAGGGCCTGCAGGGGACAGGCTGCATGGGAGCGGAGGAGGAGAGGGGCATGGTCAGCAGAGGGGCCTCACGTGTCTCCCCTAGGCCTCTGGCTGATCCCCACTTCTGGGTAGCTGAGGGGACTCTTGCACCTCTCTCATTCATACCTGGGGCAGCCCTGCCTGGGGATGGTACCACCATCCCCCCACCCTCCCCTCAGTGAGCTACTCTTTCCTGTCCCCAGGGCCATCAAGAGCCTCAGACAGTAGATTCTCCCATGGAGCGGCCAGAGGGCAGGTGAGAGCTTGGGGCGGGGCTCTGGGAGGCCCTGGGGGCTTGGTGTGGGATCCCTTTTCCCTCTAGATTGATTTGGGGGCGGTGCTTTGTCCCACTTGCTCTGATGAAATGGGGCTGGAGAGGAGGAAGGGCCTCTCTTCTTTCCTAGGTATCTGGGCTTTTTCCTGATTTCTTCCTAGAGTTAGGCTGTTCTGGGTCTTCTCAATCTGAGAGGTCTAGAGTATTTGCAGGGCTTGGGGGTAAACTTAGGGGATCCCTCACTCCCCTCCTCCTGCTGATATCTAATGCCAGCCCTGTGCTCTGCCTGCAGTCCCCTGACCCAGGATGAGGACAGACAGGTGGAACTACCAGTGTAGAGAGAATTCTAAGGTAAGATTCTGATTTTGGTCTCTCTCCACCCTTTAAAATGAGCTACAACCTTTTCCAATCACCCCCACCTGTTAGTGACACCACCTTCCCTGAGTCCCCTACATTCGACTCCCTCCCCTCCTGCTCCCTGTCCCTGCATCACCAGATCTGGCCACCCCTCTCGTTTCTGGGTCCTCAGGCCTCCCCTGCCCTTCCATTCCCTCCACCCCAGCTGAGGCCAGGAACTACTACCTCTGCATTTGGTTTCTTGTCTTGATGCCACCTTCGATCCCAGAGCAACCAAAATCCTCTTCCTCATATGTGGCTTGTATAAGGTCTTTATCCTCCTGGGGAATTTTCAGTAGTTCTGCAGCCACTTCAAACCCAGTGTTCTTAGCTTGGCTTCCAAGCCCCTCCAACGGCAGCTGCTTGCCAGATTGCTCTCCCACTTGCTCCCCAGCCAAGGTGATTCCTGCCTCCCTGCTTTTAGAGTCATAGTGCTATAGCACCTTAGTCTTGGAAGGGCTCTCAGAGGTCCATATCCCACCCCAAAGGGGCGACCCCCTCCACGTCCCCAACGGGGAGCCAGCCAGCTTCCTGTCACACTCTCCCGGTTCCAGGCCAGCTCCCTGGTCTCATGAGAGCCCTCAGATATTTAAAGTCAGTTGTCCATGCCCCCTTTAAGAATTTTTTAAGCTAAATGTGACCAAGTCCCTCAAACATTCCTTATATGATATGGTTTTCAGACCCCTCACCATCCTGGACACACTCGTTTGTCAATGTCCCTCTGAAAATGTGGCGCCCAGCCCTGGACACAGTACTCCAGATGTTGTCTGACCAGCTCAGAGTACAGTGGGACTGTTACCTTCCTTGATCTGGACAGTATTCTTCTATCGTGCAGATTGAGAGATTGCATTAGTTTTTTTTAACAATCGCATCATACTGTTGTCATATGTTGAGCTTGTGGTCTGTTAAAACCCCTAGTTCCATTTCCCATAAACCTCTGTCAAGCCAGGACTTCTCTAGCCTGTACTTAGACAACTTTACTTTTTTAACTGATGTGCAGGAGTTTATATTCACCTTGTTAAAACCACCTTGTTGGTCTCTGCCCATCACTAGCGCCTATTGAAGTTGTTTTAAATCCTAACTCTGTCATCCTTGTAGCCCTCACAATGGTGTCTCCTGCACACTGATGAGTGCCTTCTGTTGTCCTTGCCCACACTGTTGTGACCCTTACTTCTCCTCACCCCAGCGCCCCACCCCAGCTGGCCCATGCCCTCTTCCCTCCTCTACAAACCCACAATCAGCCCATGAGAAAGCCTTCCCGATTTCTCCACGCCCTTCTGGCTGCTCCTTTAGTTCATGCCCCTTCTGCTCTTTTGTATTTGATTAATACTATATTGATTTGCACTTATTTGGATGTTGTTTTTATATATTTTTAAATCTTATTTTATATGTACATGTACATTCCACACCCCTAAGAAGATTGTAAGCCCCTTGAGGGCAGGGACTGTCTCCCACTTTTTTATTTTTCCTTTTCCATCCTGGGTTCCAGAGAGGGCCTCTCCACACTTGCCAAAAATTCAATAAATGTTGACTGGCTGGCTTAGGGCTGACTCACCAACGCACCCTGGCCAACTGTCTCTAACTGACCAGCCTCGGGCTGACCCATTAACCAGCTAACTAATCAACCAACTGACTAGCTGACCAGCTGTTTCTGTGACTCTGACTAACAAACCGACTAGCTGGTAGCTGCCTCACTGGCTGCTTGTTGACTGGTGAGCTGATTGGCTAAATGACTAAATGACTAGCAGGTTGCCTGACTTATTTGCTGATTGACTTGTTGGCCAACTAACTGGGGTGACCCATTCAAGTTTCCAGTCACACCCCTTACCAGATGCAAATGAGTGCCTTAGGGCCTTCCCATGTGTGGAGTGACGGGTCTGGGCCCCTCCTAGAGAGGCAGGGGATTTGGCAAATGCTCAAGACCAGGGAAGCCCGTTTGGGAAAGAGCTAGCAATAAGAGCACATCTGGAGTCAGGGGTCATCTCTGTCATAGGGCGGGCTAAGATGGGTGAGTGGGTCAGCTAGGGCATGGCAGTGTGGTGAAATGGCCCAGACCCCCTCAGGACCAGTGGCTCAGTGCTGCACCACCCTCTCCTCAGTCGCCAGATCCCAACCCACCACCATGGTCTTGGTGTCCCTCTGCCCCGTCCCTCTGCACTCCCACTCTCCTTTCCCTGCTTGGCTGTTCTCAGGCCCATCCTGAGCTTTCCTCTTCCTGCCCTCAAGAGTCCACTTAGAGAGGGACCCACTTGGTCCCGTGGGTCCAGCCCTAAGGCGGTCCCCAGGCCAGGCCCCAGGAGCCCCTGGGAGACTGAGTGACAGCCCCTAGACTGTTGCTCTGATGAGAGAAATGAGAAAGGGCAACACCGAGGCCGAGACTGAGAGGGAACTCAGAGCCACAGGAAACTCAAGATACCAGAACCACAACCCCAAGAACTAGGAGAGAGGGGCAGCAGGCAGGAACTTGCCCACTTGGTCTTTCCTCCCTCCTGGGCCCTGGCAGGACCTGTGGCCTAGCTGTACCCAGCATGGCCAGTATCCAGTTTATGGTTCCCCTTCTTTCCCCTCCAGCGCATGGGAATGGGCTGGGAGCCAGAGGCTGTGGTCCCATCTTCCCTCCTGACCCGTGACAGCCTTTGCCAGTAGGGCCAATGGACGTTAGGGAGGGAGGCTCCACACAGGGTCCAAAGTCAAACCACTGGATGGAGTCCAGGGGATTTCAGCTCTGGGAACAAAGCGTCCTGAGGATGCTGGGCAAGGGGACAAGGATGGGGGCGGGGGCAGAGGGCAGGGCCCTGACTCCCATGGATGATGCAGGAGGCAAGTCCCTTGGCCCATCCAGGAGGAGGCTGGGTTGCTTAGGGGTTAGCATGCCAAATGGCAGGGTGGGAGTTTCCTTGTCCCAGCACTGCCTCTAGACTTTTCCTCTCCAGCCCAAGTTCTTCCTCTTCAGTTACCTCTGCCTGCTGTCTTGAATATCATCTGTGATGACCCTCTCTGATGAGTGGTGTGAAGGTGGAAATGAAAAATTCTGCTTTGCTAGGGTTAGCAGGAATCACTCTTGGTTCACCGGACCAAGGCCAGTGAGATGGTTTTGTCTGAGGAGGGGTCTAAAGGACACTCAGATGCCCCTTCCCTCCCTGTTAGACCCCTCTGCTTGGGCAGTGACCCCTCCCCAGCCCTGCTCAGACCTCCACCAGGCCCCATTACCTCCTGCTGAGGTCCCTGCTTCCCTAGGAGGAGGTGGGAGGTGAGGCCAGTCTGGCCAGAGGCTTGGGCTGGTGCCAGGGAAAACCTCCTTGTCCCTCTGTGGTGTCTGGGGTGGCTGGGAAGGCGAGGGAAGGGATGAGAGGAAATCCTGCCTGCAGTGCCGCCCCAGCCCACAGGAACGCTCACCTCCCAGCCCGTGTCCTCAGTGACCCTCGCTGCATTCCCACTCAGCTGACAGCCTGCCTTTCTCTCCCCTGCAGCTGGGCACACAGGACAGTCTCTCCACGAGAGGAGACATCACGGGCGTCCACCACCACCCCTCCCCAGCAATCCTGGAACATGGTCTGCCCACCACCAGAGCTCCTGCCTGCCAGGACTGGACCAGAGCAGCCAGATGGGTCCGTCCACCTCCACCCTCAGACCCTTGACTGACTGAAAGAGGGCCAGAGGATGCCCCCCACGCTGCCACTATTTATTGTGGGCCCTGGAGGCCCCCGTGCACTTGAGGAAGGCTGGCAAGCCCGGCTCAGGACCCTCTCCCTTCAGGGGCTGCACCGTCCTCTCACTCCCCTCTACACCAGCACCTGGGCCAGGGACCCATGCTCTGTAGCACGTGGGAGAGCAGGGTGGGTGCCGAGGAGTGGAAGAGCCCTGCGCCCAGAGGGCCCGCCTGGTGCCACGGGATCCCAGCAGGGACAGGCAGGGACCTGTCTCCAGAGAGAGGAGCCTGGGATTTGCAGGGCGGGACAGCGTCGGCCTGATTTCCCGTAAAGGCATGCGTGCAGCCCAAGAGATGAGAAGAGGACGCGTTTGGGCCTCGGTCTGCACTGACAGCTGGAAGGAGGTCTACACCCTCTACTCACCTAAGTGCCCTCTGCCGGTTACCGGACCTGCCTGACCTGCCCGTGACGCCAAGAGGAGGACCAAGCTCTGGCCTCCGCCCCTCTTTCCCTCCAGCCCCTGCCAGAGCTTCTCTGAGAGGCTCCCCTCGTGAAGGAAGCCATTGCACTGTGAACACTGAACCTGCCTGCTGAACAGCCTGCCCCGTCCATGCCGAGAATGAACATCCATCCGTCCGCCTACCCTCCAGCCTCTCCCCAGCTTCCGGCACTGAGCTGGCCTCACCTGTCGACTGAGGGAACCCTCAGCCCTGACCTTCTCCTGACCTGGCCTTTGACTCCCCTCCCCGGGGTGGAGCAGGGTGGGAAAACTGCCCAGGCTGCCAGCCAGAGCCGGTCTTTAGGCTGTGTTGTTCGCCCAGGTTTCTGCATCTTGCACTTTGACATTCCCAGGAGGGAAGTACTAGTCAGGACACGGGGAGGGGAGGGCAGAGGCAAGAGGCTGCAGGATGAGCTCTGACTGCAAATGGGTCTTGAAATATGGGTATGCCCCTGAGGTTCGGGAGGTCTCTGCACCCCAGACCCCCAGCCCAGTCTCCTTTCCCTGTTGCCAGCAGGCCCCTGGGACTGAGCAGGTTGTCCCTGTCAGGAGCTTTGGGCTGCGCTGCACCACAGCCCACCTGCAAGGCACCCAACTCCCAACCTCTTCTTGCCCTTCTTTCTCACTGAGCCCCGCCCCATCTCCCACTACCACCTCTGACCAGGCAAGCCGGGTGGGAGAGCTGCCAAGGGGTTCAGGCTTCGGCTTCCAACTGCGCCGAGGGCCTCCACTTCCTGGGCCAGCCCTTGGCTGTGGCTCTGAGGCCTGGGCAACGGGTGACAGGGCTGTCAGTTGCCCCTTGTCCCTTTGTGCTGCTGTGTCCCTCCTCTCCTCCCTCCCTGGGCCCTCCGTGGAAAGACCCTCCCCTACCTGGCCGCTGGGCCCTTGACCTTTACATCTCCTGCCCAAGAAGGTGAGGGTCCGCTGGCCCCACCTGCCCTGTCCTGATGCTGGCAGCTGAGGGAAGGGCAGTGAGACTTTCATGTGGGGCTCATCCTTCTAGTCACAGACTATATTTGATGCTAGAAAACACATATTTGAAAATGGAAGAAAAAAACACAAAAAAGGCATTCCTCCCCAACCCCTCTACCTTAAACACATAGTATTTTAAAGGTCAAAAAAGCAAAGCCAACCCATTGCAGAAGCTCTTTGTGGGCACTTGGTGACATCAGAGCCGGGGAGCCAGATGTCTCCCTAGGCTACCTGCATAGGAAGCTCTTCTGTTCACTGAGACAGCTGAGAGGGAACATTGGCTCACGTACTGTGAGATTTCGTTTTTATACTTGGAAGTGGTGAATTATTTTATATAAAGTCATTTAAATATCTATTTAAAAAATAGGAAGCTGCTTATATATTTAATAATAAAAGAAGTGCACAAGCTGCCATGTGAGTCACGGGAAAGTTGTTTTTGGGGTGTGGATGGCAAAAATGGGGGTGGGTGGGTAAGCCCCAGTGCAGAAAGCTTTTGCCATGATACTGGGAAAGGAGGGCTCTCTCCAAGTTTCAGACTTGTTACCAAAGCCTGTATTCTTGCCGTCCCAAACACATTCATCTGCATATCTGTTTAGTAGGAAACAGCCAAACCTCAGGCCTGGCCCAGGCCCCTGCTCCAGCCCGGCCTCGCCCAGCCTGGGAAAACGGCTGGTTGGGCTCCGTCCAAGGGCCTGCGGGGATGAGGCTCCCGACTGCTGAACACTGCTGTCCAGGGAGCGGGAGCTGGGACTGTCGCAGGGCCCTGAGTGAACAAGTGCTGTCTCTCTGCCGGAAGAGAGCAGGGCAAGCAGCGGGAGTCAGCAGTCTGTGAGGGTCGAAGGGCCTGACCTTCCTACAGGACGTGGAGAGGAGCCCGGATGTGGCCTTCCCGGGAAGAGGGCTGTTAGGGCAGCTGGAGCAAGGGAAGGCCCAGTGTAGCACAAGACACACGCCGTGGGCACAGCTGTGGCAAGAGGGGCCTCGCCATCCCTGAGGCTGCGTTGGGCGTTTTGGATCAGTGGCTCCCAACCCTGGCTTACTGGAAGATCACCTGGTTGTTTAACAAAAAAAAAGAGAAATTGCTGATTCCCAAACCCCACCCTAGATCAACAAAATCAAAGTCTGAAGGGTCAGGCTCAGGCACCAGGCATCAGAATTGTTAAAAGACATCTCAAGTGATTCCAATGTGATCCAGGGTAAGAAGCTTCTAGAGCCACGCTGTCAGATAGGGTGGCTATTTAAATTAATAAAATGTAATAAAAGCAAACATTCAGTTCCTCAGGTGCACTAGCCACATTTCAAGGGCTCAGTAACCACATGTGGCTATCATTTTGGACAGCATAGAAATTCAACATTTGCATCATTGAAGAAATTTTACTGGACAGCACTGCCCAAAAGGTTGGGTCCCTGGACTTAGGGGACCAAGGTTATAGGGCCAGAACTGGCACCAAGCAAACTTGGCCAGGAACCCCTTTCTGTGCCCTTACCCCCACTACCCTGTCCTTCATTATTTCCCTCAAGTGAGCTCTGCCCTTTCTATCAGAAAAGATTTAGAAGAAACTTAACTCACCTTTTATTATTCCTGGCCCAACTGAACAAAAAGGCTCCTCTTCCTAGAAGACTTCCCAGCCTGACACAGGCCCCTGAGCTCACCCAGGCTTAGTTCTTTCCTCCTTTATCCTTAGAGCCTATTTATTTGTCTGTCTGTCTGTCTGTCCCACTGAGCTGAGGACTATGGCAGGAACTGTGCTGCATCCCTCCTTATATCCCAGTGCTGAAGGTATCTGGCATACAGTAGGTGCTCAATAATTGTGTGCCAAAAGTTTAATACTGAAAGCATGAACAGAAGCAGGATAATGCAAATTCTGACCAGATTTAATAGGGACCTTTTCTAGGGACCTGGCTGCTATTAGCCAATGGAATTACTATCTAATAACTACCGTTCAGTGCCCACGCAGAGAAGTGTTCTCAGCAGAGGGGTCTCCCTGGCTGCTGATGGAGATGGGGCGAGGTTAAAACCCACCTGACCGCTGGGCTGAGGTGAATGGAATGTATATTCCAAAGCCTTTAAGCAAGAATCCAAGGATGGGGAGCCAAAAAACAAAACCCCCAAAACCCCTTCCCCCTACCTGCCTTTCCAGAAGCCCCAGAAAGGCTTGAGAATCTCAGCAGGTCTTTTCCTAAGCTTTGCGGGCTGCATGGGCTGCCCAGGAAGCATCATACCTCTAGAGCAATGTCCACTTTGCATTCGGAGCAAGAGAACTTAGGTTCTTGGCTTGAATCTCTTATCGCCTCTTATTGTTCCACCTTGGTTAAGTAACCTCGCCAAGTCTTAGATTTCTCCTCATCTGGAGAACTAGTTTAAGAATACAAACAAGCTATGCCTGGGCTGAAGTTCAGATGAAGTGACAAACCTAAAAGTACCTTGTGGGCTCCAAAGGTCTGCCCCCAAATAAAGTGTGTTCTGATGCAGCCCCTGCCAGCTGGTCTGACAGTGCCCAGGCCAAACATAGGTCCCCTCTGCTATGCTGCCAGGCCCAACCCACCTGCTGTCCTTAGCAGGAGGGGGCAGAAATGAGTGCTCACTGCAGGGAGGATTCAGACATCTTGTAGCTCAAGGATTTCTGGCTGAAGGGAGGGCCCAGGTAGGGGACTGGAGCAGAAAGTGGCCCTGGTTGCTGCCGGTGCCGGTTAGCAGGCCGGGTCAGGAACTCTGGCTTGGAGAATATAAGCAGAAGGGCCCAGCCAAACCCCAAATCACTATCCGGCCAGAGGCAGGAAAATGAATCAGAGGCGACCAGGAAGAAACCCGAGGTTAACCTCATGCTGACTGCGGGCCATGGTCAGGAAGGGGTTGGTGGAAGGACTGGGGTCTTGGCAGGGCTTGGGCAGGCATGAAAAGACCCCTTGAACAAGGCACTAAAGTCATTTAGGGGTGGGCAGTGAGCAGGCAGCCCTGGGCAAAAGAGGCCATGTTTGCTGGAGAGTACCCTTCCCCTGCCCCAGCAAAGGCCAGAGCAGCCCTTCTGTCCCCTGGTTTCCCTCCTCAGTTTCTAGGAGGGGTAGGAGGGTGACCCGGCTCTGCTGTCCTGGACGTTGGGACTGCTGAGGGGGCAAGGTGGGCCACACCAGCCTGGAAAGCCCCACGGCAAAGCGGTTGGACCACAGAGAGGCTCACTCTGTCTCTCCCTGCAGAGGCTATGCCTGTGTGACCAGACGCTGGTGTGGGACCACAGGAAAGCCCACAGGTTGCTCCCTCTGGCCCTGTCTAAAGTTTACACTGACTCAGCTCCACGACTGGGTGACTGTGAGTCAGAAGAGCTTATGGGTTGGGGTGGTGGAGGAGGCTGGTCAGGGTGTTGGTGGGTGAGTTCCTGGAGGAAGGCTGGGGCAGAACTCTAGGTTGAACTCCAACCTCTCCGGCCCCTGCCCTGAGGTCCTGGACACCGGCCCCCAGCCACTCTGCTGTTTAGTCTCTTCCTGTGTGTGCTCTTAGTTAGTCTGTGAAGGCCGGAGCCTCATCCTCATTCATTCATTCATTTCCCCATTGATTGCTAGATACTGAGAACAAAGGTCAGTGAAGGAGATAGACACCAGCCAAATAATCACACAAATAAATACCTCGTCATAATGTATGAGTAGAGGTAGGAAGAAACGCAATAGAGGACCTGATCCAGGGACGCAGGACCCTGCAGGCCTTCAGAAAGGTTAAGGCAGAGAAAGCCGTAGAAGGGTTACAAGTGGTGAGTCTGTTCCTCCTCCTTATTCAAGGCTGCCAACAAGATTGAATGGAAAACTATTTACTAATTACCTGGTATTGTGAGGCCCTCCAGAAAAATGCAGTCTCATTCCATCCCACAGTAGCCCTGTGAGCTAGGTGCTAATATCCTCTTCTATAGATATGGAGACTAAGGCTTACAGAAATTTAATAACTCAGCTGAGGTCACAGCAGCTAGTAAGTAGCAAAGCCTGGATTTGAAGCCAGGTCTGACTGTTTTCAAACCCCACACTCTTATCACAACATCACACTCTCGTAGGCATTTAACAGATGGTTCTTGCACAAATAGACAGCTTGTGCCAGCATGGAGGACTTTGAGGGTCCCCAGGGATTTAGCATCCTTCTTTTTCTTCCCCTCAAAAGGACTGTGTAGTCTGGAACCGGGCAAAAGTTGCCTGCGACAGACCCCTGCTCTCTCAGCCTTGCTGCTGTCCCTAAATTCACTAGGAGAGGAAAAGGGACGCTTGGGTAGTGTGCCCACTGCCTGGGCCTCTGGAAAGGGCCTGCCTTGACCTCCAGCCCCTTCCTCAAGCTGTCTTTGGCTAGGGTCCTTTGTGACCCATGTGTTTTCTCCCCACTCTCCCTTTGGGCACCTTCCACCTCCCTGATTAATAATTGGCCCAGGTGACATCTGGGCACTGATCCCTCCAGCTGGCAGCAGGCTTTGGCATCATTCTTATTTTGCCTGATCGTGACCTTCTTGGATGAAAAAAACTAGTAATTTGCTTCCCCACACCCAGCCATATCTCTAGGGGAGGTTGTCTAGACCTGGGCTGGGGTTGCATGATGGGAAAGGCTGGGTAAGGACCACCGAGTGTGACATCTGCAGGCTCAACATGCTCTAGTGATTCTGGGGAGAAAGGCCAAAGGCTGGGGGCTGGAGAGCCCCAGGGGTGGAAGCAGAGCCCTCACCCTGCCTGTGATATTTGGGGGAGCCTCAAAGAGCCATCATTATCAGAGTGCACTATGGGTGCTCAATCCATGTTGGTTTTCCTGAAACGAGCTCCATGCCCACATGTAGGAAGCATGACTACTTACTCTCCCAAAGAAAAGCTTCAGGGGGGAAGGTAATTTGGCACAAGTCCTGAGGTATGTTCAGAATATTTTCCTATAGCAACAACAACAGCAAACCCTGGGGAGGGGTTAGAAATCTTATTTCTAGAGTTGCCGCCTTATATTATTTTAAACATCTAGTTTTCAACAACAAAAAAATTGCAAGGCATGTAAAGATACAAGAAAGGAAAAAAGAAATCAATAGAAACTATCCTTGAGGAACCCTAGACATTGGTTTTTAGACAAAGACTTTAAATCAGGTTTTGTTCTTTTTTTTTTTTTATTCTTCAGCTGAAACGGATTTATTGTATCTTGTTACACTTGGCCACAACTGAGAACAGAACTAGTCCAGAATGTCAGATCTAGGGTAAAGAACCAATAGGGACTGTTCTGGAATGAGCAAGATGGGTCTCTCAGAGGTAGTCTTGGCAATCGGATGACGATGACATTCTAGATCCACTTCAAGGCAGGTTCTAGACAGTAGCATGCAGTCCAACAACTTGTACCAGTGTCCTCAGCCTCTGGCATCCACGTTTCTGCTCTTTTGGGCTTCATGTGTGCGCAAGCAAGCAGTTTACTTGAACTTCTGCCTCATCTTTCTTCTTTTATGCTTAGCCTGCACATTTGCTTCTTCTTCCACTTGGCTCTCATGGTGGGGAGGTTTCTAGAAGATGGTGCTAAGGCCAAGAGCTAAATCAGGTATTTTAAATGTGTTTAAAGACTAAAGGAAAACATGTCTAAAGAACTGAAGGAAAATATGAGAATGATGTCTCACCAAGTAGAGACTATCAATAAAGATGAGAAATTATTTAAAAAGAACCAAATAGAAATTCTGGAATTGAAAAGTATAATAACTGAAGTGAGAATTTCACTAGAGGGGTTCAATAGCAGATCTGAGCAGCCAGAAGAAAGAATCCATGAACTTGAAGGTAAGTTGATTGAAATTATCCAGTCTGAGGAACAGAAACAATGAAGAAGAATGAAGAGAAATGAAAAGAGCCGCAGAGGACTGTAGGACACCATCAAGCACATCAACATATGCAGAGTGAGAGTCCAAGAAGGAGAAGACAATGAAAAAGGAGTGAAAAGAATATTTGAGGAAATTATGTTTGGAATTTTTCCAAATTTGATGAAAGATGTTAATCTACACATCTAAGAGGCTCAACATACTCTAAGTAGGATAAACTCCAAGAGATCCACACCTAGACACATACTCAAACTTTTGAAAGACAGAGACTCTTCAAAGCAGCAAAAGTGACTTATCCAATGCAAAGAATTCTCAGTAAAATTAACAGCTGATTTTTCATCAGAAACCAGAGAGGCTAGAAGACAGTGAGATGGCATAGTCAAAGTACTGAACAAAAACCCCCCTATCAATCAAGAATTCTAGGCCAAGCACAGTGGCTCATGCCTGTAATCCCAACACTTTGGGAGGCTGAGGTGGGAGGATTGCTTGAGGTCAGCAGTTCGAGATCAGCCTGAGTGAAAGCAAGACAGAAAATAGAAAAATCAGTCGGGTATGGTAGTGCATGCCACACACCAAAGAGGCATGATCCTTTCTGCAGCAAGGACAATGGGCCAATCACAAGTACCTCCAGCAGGGCTGGACCGATACAGCAGGCCACCGTGGGAGGCAAGCCTGAGGGTCCCTCTGCCAGGACAGCAGAGCCAGACTGCAGGTTTGACCTGGTCAGAGGAAGACATAAGATTGCCATTTCTGATCTCAACCTTATTCTCCTTTCTTGGCTAGATTAACCTAGTTCAATGTCCTGAACAAAGTGGGCACCAGATATTGATCCATAAGAAAAGAAGATTGGATTTTAGGATCTCCGAGGCCCCTTTCCAACTCCAACACTCTGATCTTTTCTGGGACCAATTTCCTCTAAAGTCCATGGACCATTTAAACTGTACTAAGGAGAGAAATTTTTGTTTCTTCATTCATAAATAAACATGTAAATGTATTTCCATACTTATACACCATCCGATTGCAGCCATGATGTCACATACACAAATTCCACTTAAGCAGCTTGACCCCTAGGGGACACCACAGATCACAAGGCAAACCTTCAACCAACCAGTCTCTTCCATGGTATTCTTGCTTTCCTTTAAGTGGATGATTTATTTAATTTTTTTTCTTTTTATAAAGTTAGCACAAGCTGATTGTAGATAAATAGGAAAATACAAAAAAGTATGAGTAAGAAAATAAAAATCACTCTTATTCTCACCAGAGATAACCACTGTCAGCATTCTGTTGTATTTCCTTCCAGTATTTTAATAGCATGTTTATATTTTTATGTAGTTGATATGACAATATTATATTTTATAATGATTAAAATTTTATATTGATTTTATATTGATTTTTTTACTTAATGTTATAATCATAAACATTTTCTTATATCATTACAATTTTTTGGAGATAGCTTTTTACTCTTTTACCTTTATGTTTTGTACATACATGTACAAAGCTTTCAGACAAGGCCAGGAGGAAAGAAACCATTGTGTCGGAGGAGTGGGAAAGAGACCATGGGCAATTCTAGGGGCCATATTTTCTGAGCCAAAAATTGGGCTCTAAAATCTAACCAAGGTGACCTTGGGAAAGTCATTTAACCTCTCTGAGCCTCAGTTTCATCATATGTAAATTGGGAATGATAATAGTACAATACTTACCTTTAAAGTGTCCTGGGAAATAGCACTATGCAAGTTCTTGCTGTTTTTATTTAATGTTATTGGAAGGACACAGAGGTATGTGGAAGCTGGTGCTTGGTTGTCAAAATATTTGCATTTCTTGTATATTCTTATGTAGGGATTGTGGGCCAAAGTATTTGAAATCTTAACTGTCCTAGGAGATGTGAAATTAAAAGACCACCTCTACCTAGAGGAAAGGGTATGGGGAAGGGAGAGAGAGAGACAGGAAAAGAGAGAGAGAGGGTAGAAAGAGTCCTTCTAGCAAATGATCAGGGAGGAATACACGGAGAAGAAGAGATTTAACATGGGCTTTAGACTCTTCCTTAAAAGTTGTAACTCTTGGATTGAAAAGTTCAAATGCTGATGTGGAGGAACTTTGTCCAACACCCCTTCCCCACCGGACTGGAATTCCATTCATAAATCCTGCCACCCGGCCACAGACGGGCACAGACGACACACTCAGTTGACCTCTGCAGAGCTGAAAGGAACAAGCAGAAAGAGAAGACAGATACAACTTTCAGACCGCTTATTTCTCTCTCTCTCTCTCTCTCTCTCTCTCTCTCTCTCTCTCTCTCTCTCTCTCTTACCAGGAACCAAACACTGACCCAGGACTTTTGTTCCAGTGTAAACATTCTCTACCAATTTTTCAACACAATGTAATTTGATACAGGAATATCAGCAGAGTTCCAAATAGAACATACTTTAAACAGCATTTGGCTTTTGGGCTTTCAATGATAGATCATCTCTCCCAGAGACTATTCTCTTCATCCTTTGCATGGTTTGACAATGAGCAATTTTCTCATTAAAAAAAAAAAATTTTTTTTTTTTTACTTGAACAGCATTTTTTTTTCTGTGGAATGTTTTATGGGAGATTGAACAGCATTTTTTAAAGAAAAAAAAAACCCGAAAAAGACTAGCGAGGCCCAGCTCCTAACTCTGTGGCTGGTGTTGAAATAGCACTGATGTGGAAAGGAGCACTGATTGGAGCCACACAGCCTAGGTTCCGCTCTGGACAACTTAATGGGGAGCTGGGGTGACGTGGTGGAGGCAGGGAGGCCAAGGGACTAATGTGAGGGTTAGGAAGGGTTTACAGGAAGGCTGGGATTCAGCCCTATGAAGGTGCCAACCTCCACACCCCTGTCATTGCTCATCACCCGGAGACTCAAGGTCAGACACAGGTAAACCCTCCACAGCCGGGGCCCAACCTACCATTTAACCTCCTCTCCAGCCACTCACATCCACATCTTGTACCCTTATTCCTCCTTGTCTTTCCATTTGAGACGTCCACTTCCCATCCCACCACAACCTGCTAAAACATCAGCCCTCTAGAAAGCTTTCCTGATCGCCCTAGCTGAGAGCTCATCTCTTCTGTCATGCCACCTGAATCTCCTGTATGCCATTTATCTCTCTCATGTGCCTTGAAGCTATTTTTTTTTCTTATACCTAATTACAATAATACCTTTTATTTCTATAATGCTTTATAGGTTACAAGGCGATTTCACGTATATTAATATTTTATCACTTGGTCCTCACAACATCTGGTGAAGTATCTCTTTTTATGATTTACATGGAAGGACCTAAACCCAAAGAGGTTAAATAAGTGGTCCAAAGTGATGCTAATTCAGGGCTTTTATGTCGAGCCTCCCCACTGGGACCGTAAATTCCAACTCTGGCCTAATCATCTTCATATCCTCATGTAACTAACACAGGACCTGGTTCAGAGAAGATGCCCAGTAAACGTTTGCTCAGTGAATGAATGTGTGTGACCCTGGATAATCCCTTCACCTCACCGCACTCAAAGTGCTAGATGAGATAGCTTTAACAATCCTTCCCACCTGCCTTCAATGAAAGAGTCAATGGCATCACCTCCATGAGTTCTCTTCTGACACCTGCATGCACCGCGTGTCCACAGGGCAATTGTCAGGGCGTCCATTCCATCCTGTTGCCCTTATTTCACTAAATGCTGATGTATTTGTTTCCTATTGCTGCTGTCACAAATTACCACAAACGAAGTGGCTTAAAACAACACAAATTTATTCTCTTACAGATCTGGAGGTCCGAAGTCTGAAATCAGTTTCAGTGGGCCAAAGGCTAGGCAGGGCTGGTTCCTTCCGGAGGCTCTGAGGGGACAATCCGTTTCCTTGGCTTTTTCCAGTTTCTAGAGGCCTCCTGCCTTCCTTGGCCAGTGCCCCTTTCCTCTAAGCACAGCACTCCAGTCGCTTCTTCCGTCATCACGTCATCACGTCACCTTCCCTTCTTGGTCAAAGCTCCTCTGCCTTCCTCTTACAAGGACTCCTGCGATTACTACGCCCTGGGGAAGATACCATTCGCAGGTTCCAGGGGTTAGGATCTGGGTGTCTTTGGGAGACATTATTCAGCCTACCACAATTATCGGTACACTTACGGTTTACCTTTTGTTTATATAGTTGTCTGCAAGACCAGTAGACTGTGAACAACGTGAGGACAAGGACTGTCTCTTTCTGTTAATATCTCCATATTCTCACCTCCTAACATGGCTCCTCACATATGGTAGGTTCCTAACACATAATTGCTATCTGAATAAGCAAGCCCATATATATGGATTTCTATTTCTTCTGCCTTAAGGACCATCTCAGCACAACATTCCAAAGAAATCTAAAGTTAACTTCAAAAAAAAAGCAGTACAATAAATATTGGGTGTTTTTTTTTGTTGTTGTTGTATTTTTTTTTTTTTTTGAGACAGAGTTTCTGTTGCCCTGGCTACAGTGCAGTGGCATCATCATAGCTCACTGCAACCTCAAGCTCCTGGGCTCAAATGACCCTCCCACCTCAGCCTCCCAAGTAGCTGAGACTACAGATGCACACCACCACATCCGGCTAATTTTTCTATTTTTTGTGGAGGTGAAGTCTTGCTAAGTTGCTCAGGCTGGTCTTGAACTTCTGGCCTCAAGCTATCCTCCTGCCTTGGCATCCCAAAGTGCTAGGATTACAGGTGTGGTATTTCTTCCTCTCCTCCAGACCCCTTCACTCACTCTCTCCACTTGCCTGCCCCTCCACCGCCCCAGTCAGTCAAATTTGTAATTATTCCCAAGGACAGTGCGCATGCATCAGGATTTAATTTTGACACTACTCACTCTCAATCAATGGGCAGGCTATCAGCAGGAAGAAAAAAATCTGCTTTCTAAATTCCCATATGTGTTCCTAGATCTGCCTCCCCCATAGTGGGGTCTACAAGGCACCCATGGTCTAGTGCCCAGCGGTCCCGTGACTCCGTTTGGGATCAGCCCTGCCTTACTAGAAGCAATTCAAGGGGAATGGGCTCCAGCCAGGTCTTGAGGTTGACCACAAGAGAACCTGTAGTGAGAGAGAACCTGCCTGACAGCCCATCTGAGACTTGAAGGCTGAGAGCATCTGACCTCCTTCCACCAACCCAGCTTCCCCAGTGTCAATGCCTTGAAGGCTTTCCTTCTTCCTCCTCCCAAATTAATGTCATCAACAAACAAAAACTCCAGGTTAAATCTCAGTGAGTTCAGTAACTCTTAGCTATAAATTCTTGATGCTCCGACCTGATTCAGTGTTTTCTGATTCTCCAGGCTGTGCTCCTAGGCACTTTGCTGAGTGGGCAAGACACCCTGGGTGCATAATAATGACAAGAGCTAGCAGTTAATGAGAATTCCAATGTAGGGACTTTTCCTGCTTTGTTGCATCTAACACAGCACCCCTAATGTACTCTTGTTATCCTGCATTTTCCCCAGGAGGAAACTGAGCTACAGCAAGCTTAAGTGACTTGCCAAAAGTCAACGACTAATAAATGGTAGTCAGAATTCAAAGCCAGGCAGTCTGGCAAAGGTCTCATCTTCCTACTTACCTGGATTATGAGTTTTATAAATAAATGGTAGCTGCCCTCCATCTTGCCACGTGTCTTATTTAGGGCTTCCAGGCGTCCTGCAGCACATGCAGAAAGCTCTGGGTGCAGACAGGATTCCCTAACATTGCATTCTCTGGCATTTCCCACCCCAAGCCCTGCCATTCTTGTAGCCTCTGGGGGCACCTCCCTGGCCCAGTGCTCCCTGTGAAGTTCTCTAGTTTCCAGGAGCTTATAACCCCTGAGATGGTTTACTGCTTCCTCCTTAGTGGGCTTCAAGGCTGGGCTCAGCCTCTGAATCTTTTAATCCTGCCTGCCTGGGCATCCTCCTCCCTCCCACTTCCTGCAGGACAAGAGTGTCCATGAGGCTGAGTTAAAGCGTCCATGAGGCAAAATGAAATCCTAACTTCAAGCCTGAAGCCTCACCAGCAAGTTTCATAGACTTTTCAGTCTGGAGAGCTGGCATAACCCTGTGTAAGGGGATTCTTCGTCTTGTACGATAAGTTCTGGACAGTCCATTGTCCCGAAGGTTAGAATTCTGATCCCAAGGGTGACCTCTCTTGGCTTTGTTACAGAAAGATCACATGCCAAGTTCAACATCTCAGATGGTAGCTCTGCTGTGTTAGCATTCACATTCCCCCATGTTAAAAAAAAATGTCCCTACATTGTCATTTTTAATGGTGCGATGTGTTGTTATAAGAAAGTTTGCTTAGAAATTCCTCTATTATTTGGTGCTTGGGTCATTTCCAACATTTTACTTTTCTACACAGTAGGAAACAGATTGATTTTTTTTTTGTTTGCTTAATTTTTGTTTCATTTACTTCCTTGGAGATAAGTTTCCTAAAGCGGAATAAATAGTCCAGAAGATGTGAACATTTTTACGGCATTTGATACAGATCATTTTATCGTTTGTTTAAGAGATTGCACAAGCTCATATTGTCACCAGCAACATATAAATAAGGACTTGTTTCCCCACAGTTCTGTTAACATGGGGGTTAGCATTTTTATTTGCTATTTACTCGTTTAATATTATAGTTCTAGAATGATAGATACATTGCAATTGTTTGAATATGCTTCTCTTTATTGTTTTCAAGGCTTCATACTTTTCTATGTGATGATTGTTCTTCCTTTTTATTTGGGAATAAACTATTCCTCTCTTTTGGCAACTCACAGAGGGGAATCCAGACACAGACAATATATTTGTATCATCAGTTCTTTCCTGTTTGGGATAAGCTTCTAATAATTATATTTTTCACATGTCTTTTATTTCTACAGCTTTGTTATATTATATGTAGCTACTGTAAGTTTCAGAATAATCTTTATATATTTATATTTCTCTATTTTTTCCTTAACAATTTTTTTATTTCTTCAATAGTTAGACATTTATGATCCTTTTAAACATGAGATATGCATGTTATTTTTTTCCATTTAAAAAAATACTACTAGTATAGGTTTTACTCGAATCCCTCTGAAATGTATTATTAAACATGCTGTGATGTATTACTCTAAGATATTCTCTTCCTTTGTCTTATCCCATTGCTCAAACAATCAGCAAGCAGTGAAATCTTTCTGCATTGTTGTGTTGCTTCTGCTTGGTTGTAAATTAAGTTTATAAAATAGAACAGCTATGCTACAGAACTTTATGTTCTACTTTATTTATTCACCCAACACCTACTATCTGCCAGGCACTGTTCTAGGTGCTAAGGACTCAGGTGTGAACAAAACAAACGTTCCCCACCCTTACAGAGCTATCATTCTGATAGTGGGGGAGACAACTTAATAGATAGAACCAGATGAATAAATAAATAACAACTAAGATAGGAAAGAGTGATAGGGAGCCTGGCATGGGAGAGCAACAGTGAACTTTTCACTGGGAAGCTTGAGGAGGACCTCTCTGAGAAGATGTTACTTGAGCCAAGCCTAAAGGAGGTGAGGGAACGAGTGTACACATATGTGGGGGAAAGAAGCTCCAGGTAGAAAGAACCGCAAGCACAGAGGAACGTCAAGTTCCAGGACCAGGAAGGTGCCTAATGTGTTTGAGGCACAGCAAGAGGCCAGGGTAGCCGCAGCAGAGTGAGTGAGGGACAGAGAGAGGCGGTCAGACAGAGAAGGGTGGGAACAGCTCTTTCAGGACCATTGTAAGGACTATGGTGTTTACTCAGAGGGACACGAGAGCCTTTGGATGGTTTTGCACAAAAGAAAGGCAGGGTCTGACTTAGCTTACCAGGGACACTCTGGCTGTGGTGCAGAGAAAGTTTCGATAAATGTGCTTTTTGTAATACATTTTAAATCTTGTGAAGGAGTCCTAATTTTTCCCCCTATTTTTTTCTTATTCTCTAAGATTGTTATCAATTATTTTGCTTCTATAATTATTTTCCAAGGCCTTAAACTAGTATTGCATGAAATCTATTAACTCTGAAACACATTCATTAGATTTTTTTTTTTTCTGTAATGATCTGGTGTATCTGTTCCTTTGTTCACATCCTCCTTTACTTTTCCTGCTATGGTTTAATAATTTACTTGGAATAAATCTTGTGGCTTAAGGAAAATCCTCAAGCAAATTATTTTTGGTTCGTGGTTATGAATGGAATCTTTCTCTCTCTTTTATTTTATGTTTTTGTTAATATGCAGCTATATTTCACTGACAGATAGAAATGCAATTGTTCTATGTGGGTTTCTTTTGGCTCACATCTTTGCTGAATTCATTTATTATTTATAGTAATATGGGAGATGCTATTCTTAGAATATTCAGGTATATAATTATGTCAACTGGAGTCGTATTTTTTTATCCTCATATTTTTATGTCCTTCTCAAATAGCTATTGCCAACATTTCTAATATCATTTTGAGAAAAATAGCCATGGGTGAACCTTCTGTCTTGTTTTTGAGGAGAAGAACTCTCATTTATCTCCAATAAATATGACATTGGTTCTTCAGAATAAGTACATTACTCTTCTCATTTGAGAATAAAAATCTCCACAGCTAATTGCAAAGATTTAATGAGGAATAAATATTAAACTTTCTTGGCTGTCTCTTCAACAGCTATTAAAAATATGATTAATTGCCTAAAATTGCTTTTTTTCCATTCATGATTTGATTTTCCCCATTTTCTCTCTTTTGAAAATGAAAGTTAGCTATAAAGTGCCAAGGAATCCAAATGCAATTATATTTTTATTTTTCTCTTTAATTTTTCCCAGATTTTTGTATGTCTTTATTATTCCATTATTTGGAACTTAACACTTGAGAATTATTAGACGTTCATTGTTCAATGTATATTATCACCTTCCTATTTGTAATTTTAAAATCTACTTTGTTTGATACCATGTTTTTTATATGCTCTTGGGAGAACTTAGGATTCTTCCACCATTTCAGTCTTTTTTTAAAAAACGTCTTATGGTTTTAATTATTTTTCTTATAGGTTGTGAAAAGTTATATTTCTTTTTTAGCCCAATCTTTAAACTTTTTTTCTCCTTATAAGGAAGTTATCTCCTTGACATGTAATGTAAGTGATATACTTGTATGATCTTTCACTGTCACTTATTTTTATCTTTATTACACCATTCTTAACTTTCCTGTTTTCCTTAACTGGTCTCTGAAGAGGATCAGCATCAACCTTTGTGAGAATATCTTGACAGTCTGGAATTCTTTTTGAGGTTGAGTTTTTTAGATAGGATTTGACAGATATTTGAAGCTAGGCTTTTTTTTGTTTGTTTGTTTGTTTTTTTGTTTGTTTTTTTTTTGCCTTCACTGGGGTAACAAACCTGGGAAGTAGGTATTATCCTCATTTTGCAGACTTTGAGGCTGATGGAGGTTTGTGACTTGTCAATGTTTTACATCTAGTAAGTGGTAGAACCATGATTTAAACTTTTTAAAATGCCACTTTACCAGTTGGTTTTACTTCGATTCATTTACTTTGCCTTTTGATAATGTCCTAGTGGATTACTTTCTCCTAAAAGTTTTTCTGCTTCTTAGACTGCTTTGTCCCTGGCTGTGGTCTTTGCCTTTATAGGATTCTGCTGATAAATACTACCCTGCCCTCTCCTTTGGTCTTTGAGAGGTGACATCAGTCAATCTCACTTGCTTGTTGGCAAAGGGGAGGCTTCTTTGGGCCTCTCCAAAACCCTGAAGTAACCTCCAGGACAGTGTTTCTGGACGTGGCCTAGGGACCACCTGCCTCAGACACATCTGAGAAATTAACTGCTGGCTAACACAACAGATTCCTGGGCCTCACCTCAGACTTACTGAGTCAGAAATTCTGGGGGTAGGTCCCAGGAATCGTAACTATTAATAGGCCCCCTAGGTGTTCTTAGGTACACTCAAATTTGAGAACCGCTGCCCAAGTTTGACACAGTACACTGCCTGTGGAGGACACACCCTAGGATGACCCCCCAAAGAGCCATGTCATTGCTCCCTTTGAGCATGGCTGGAATGTGAGTATGTGAGTAATGTGAGTAATGTGAGTATGTGAGAATGTGAGTATGAGACTGTCATGTGATTACCTTACATTATATAAGACTCACACTATGTTATCTTATGTTATGTTATATGAGACTCTGTCTTTGGGGACCAGAGAGAGATTCTCTTGCTGGTCTTGAAGAAGTAAGTTACTATGTTGTGAGAGCTACGTGCCAGGAAATGTGGGTGACCTCGAGAAGCTGCGAGCAGGCCCCAGATGACAACCACAAGGAAATAGAGGCCTCAGTTTTACAACGACAGGAACTGAATTCTGTTAAGCCACGTGAGCTGGAAGAGGACCTGAGCTCCATAAAAGAATGCAGCCTGGTGGAAATCTTGACTGCCACCTTGTGAAACCCTGAGCAGAGCACCCAGCAAAGCCACACCTGGACTCCTGACCCACAGATGCTGTGGGATAATAAATGCATGTTGTTTTAAGCAGCTAATTTTGGGGTAATTTGCTGCATGGCAATAGAAAACTAATACACCTCCCTTCTCAAAATTTCAACATTCAGCTTTTTCATAGCATTATTTATGGAACTGGGGGGAGAGGCTGCAAGAAATTATCTATTTATTTATTTTTTATTGTAAATGTATCTTTTAAAATAGTTAACACACCACTACACATTCATTATAAAATTAAAAAGACTAAAAACACCAGGTATTGGCAAGATTGAGAGCAATTGGAATTCTTACGGTAGGAATGGAAAATGGTACAATCACTGTAGAAAACTGTTATTTCTTTAAAAGTTAACATACACGTATCATATAATCGAGCCACTCCACTCCTAAGTATTTACTCAAAAGAAATGAAAACATATTTCCACTTAAATACTTATGCACAAGTGCTCACAACAGCTTTATTCACATAGTCCAAATCCGTAAACAACCCAAATGTTCATCAACTGTTGGCTGGATAAACAAAATGTGGTATATCCATACAATAGAACACTGTTCAAGAATGAACTATTGGCCAGACGTGGTGGCTCATGCCTGAAATCCTAGCACTCTGGAGGCCAAGGTGGGAGGATTGCTTGAACTCAGGAGTTCAAGACCAGCCTGAGCAAGGGCCAGACCTGGTCTCTACTAAAAATAGAAAAATTTTTGTGGGCGTCCTGGCGCACGCCTGTAGTCCCAGCTACCCAAGAGGCTGAGGCAAGAGGAATGCTTGAGCCCAGGAGTTTGAGGTTGCTGTGAGATGCAATGTTTGAGGTTGCAGTGAGCTACAATGATGCCACAGCACTCTATGCAGGTCAACAGAGCAAGACTCTGTCAAAAGAAAGGAAAGACAGAAAGAGAGAGAAAGAGAGAATGAACTATTGATACACATAACAACACAAATCAAAATCATTATATAGAGTGCAGAAGATACAAAAGATACATACTGTATGATTTCATTTATATAAAATGCAAACTAATCGCTAATGACAGAAAACAGACTAGTGGTTGCCAGGGGTCAGGGCTGAGAGAGAGATGGACAGCAAAGGTCATGCAGAATCTTTTGGGGATGATGTCAATGTTTTGTATCTTGATTGTGGTGGTGTTTTCACAAGTGTATACAATTTTCAAAACTCATTGTATTGTACATTTTAAATGAATATGGTTTAACTATATATAAATTATTGCTTAATAAAGTTGATAAGCAAAGAATACATATCTATTTTCAATACATCTGTGGTACAAAATTCAAAAGGTATAAAAGATGCAAAGCAAGTCTGCCCAATCCCAGAACAACTGCTGTTAATCAGTTTCTTGTGTGTATTTCTAGGGATATTTTTACTTAATATAAGTTGCAAATCTTTACATACCAGTACATTAAACAAAACTCTCTCTTTTTTAAAATAGCTGCATAAATGTCCACTTATGGTTGTAACATAATTTACAAAGCCAGTCTCTAATTGATGGGGACTAGATTATTTCCATTCTTTTTACAAACAACAATGAGCATAAAATTGCTGGACTAAAGAGTATGTGCATTTTTTTTAATTTTTGAAGATATTGCTAAATTACCTACCATAGAAGTTATATCAATGTATAGTTACACCAGTGATGAGAGTATCTATTTTTCCATACCCTTTCTGACACAGCGTGTTATAAAACTATTCAATTTGACAGGTAAAAAAGTACATACCACCATAATTTTATTTTGTTTCTCATTACGAGTGAGATTGAATATTTTTTCATGTTTTTAAGAGTTGCTTAACATTTATAGCTGCTTTTATAGTTGCATTTTTGTGAAACATTCAGATCTGCCCACTTTTCTATTGGGTTGATGTTTTCTTTCATACTGTTTTATAATATTCCCCAGTTCCCCAGGAAACAGAGCCTGAAGGAAAGCTCACATGCTAATGGTTTATGGGGGGAACACAGCCCCAGGACGGCAAGTGAGAAGGGGAAAATGCAAGTGAGGCTGAAAAGAAGGGAAAGCAAAAACCAAGGTGGCACGTTATCAAGCTGACCACAGTTTCATGAGGGAATGAGCAGTTGTTCAGTTATGTGACTGTCAGGAGTGAGGGTGGGGGCGATGGGGAGGAGAGGATTTTATCTGTCAGTCCCCTCCCAGGTGCAGTCTCTTGTAGCTCAACGTCTGCCCTCAGGGCATTGACTGCTCTGCTCTCCCGTTGCATCACCAAGCACAGCCGATTTGGGAAAGCCAGGTCCCATGTCCCATGGCATAAGGTTTCATCTGGGTCCAAAAGAGGAGAGCATCGTCTCTTGCAGATTTGGACACAGTGCAACTGTGGCCCTAGCCCAGCCTTCATCCTGGGGGAGGACAAGACAGGCAGTGATGTTGGATAAGGCAGTGAGGGCAGTAGCCAAGGCACTCTACTGAGCAAGCCACTGAGGTCCTGGGGGGCAGACAGATGTGAGCAATTCTGGAGGGAATGATAGATACAGATACAGATATAATCATATGCAGTCATAGTAATATATATAAAATCATCCTTTTGCTGTATTATAAGCTTCCACTATTCCTCTTCCCCAGGTTGTTATTTGACTTAAGCATTTATATATATATTTTGGCCATGCAGAAATGTTTGATTTTTATATAACTTAATTTATCGATGATTTCTATTATGGCTTCAGCCCTTTCCTCCTCTGAGATTATGGAAACAAACAAACAAACAAAAACAAAAACCTCCTATGTTTTCTTCTGGTGCTTCTGGCATTTCATTTTTCAAAGTTTAAATATTTCTGATTCATCTGGGTTTTATTTTGCAGTAAAGGCATATAGTATGGATCCAATTTTATTTTTTTTCCAAATGGCCACACAGTTATCCCGGATGTAAAAGGCCACCTTTATCGTATATTAAACTGACTTACTTTTGAAGACTTCTTATTGAACATGTTTTCACCTAGTGAGTATGAAGTTTACCAAGCCTAAGGAATGATTTATGGGAGGAGAGTCATGCAATTGTAAACTGGACTTTTTCCTGTACTGTTGTCAACTCTGTAGAGGGCAATAGTGGTCAAATAACTGGCAGTTAAAATATAGTTAATAATTCATTTTGTAATACTATGGCCAAAGTCTCATCTTCTTCATTTCACAAAGATGTTGCTGGTTATAGAGACATCGCCCAATCCTGATATATTGTGGTTTGAATTAAAGCTTCTTTCCCTGGAGAATGTGCTTAAATATAAATGCAGTTTAAGATGTGCTATTTTTACTTGGCATGGTCTGTGGGATATCCTCAAAGGTTTTTAAAGTGCCAAAAAACCAGTAAGACAGGGATGAATAGGAAAAAGGAAAAAACATGTTTAAAAGAAACTGGACCTCTGAAACACCACTTGCCCTACAGAATTAACCCTTTCCTTGTGCACCCAACTATCCCTACCACCAAAATAACTTTTACACCCTTCTGGAATAACCCCAACACAATTTTAATGGCATTTAATTATTTATAGTCCATTCCTCCTGGCTAGACTATAAGTTTCTTGGGGCATAGACTGGAGGAAACCATGTCCACATTTAATCTCAGGGCTTAGCCTAGAGCCTTAAACAGAGTAGTTGCTCAAAACACATTTCTGGAATTAATGAAATAAAGAGCAGGATAATGAATCAACTAAAATCACCTCCTGTGAAAGTCTGTTCTGACATTGTCATTTCTCCCTCCAACCTCATCTGGACTGTGGGGTCTCACTGTGCCCTTTTATCTAATCACTAAATTCCCCACTTATCTATTTATGTGTGTGTCCCCCCCCCATCAGAGTATGAATTCTTTGAAGACATAGCCTGTCTTAATCATTTTTATATCCTTAGCACCCAACATACACTCAGTAAACATTTGCAGTGTGAATGAATTGCGTGACAGAAGCATACTATTAGAAAAGGTCTGAAAGTTGTTCAGAGTAGCTAGTGTATCTGGTCTTTGTGTCCAGGAAAGAGAGACTTCTCTTCCCAGGGGAGAAAATGTGATTAAATAGAAAGAGCATGTGTTTGGAGGGAGAAGGCCTGAGTTCTAGTTCCAACTCCACTACTTTGGGCAAGTCACTTCTCTTCTCTGAGCTTCAGTTTCCTGCACCGTAAACTGGAAATGGTTAGGATTGGAGACAATGTTCAGAAAGTCCCAGGACATGGGCATGTAGTAGGTGGTAGCTGTGCTGTGGCTATTATTATTATTTACATTTATTGTTACTAAGAGGTGTAGGGGGAATACAGAGAAAGAGAGAGCTGTTAAATTCAGAGTCCAGGTAGCTTTAAAGAAGATAGTTTGGGCATGAAATGGAGCATGGGAGGACCTCTAGTAATTGTCATGCTGAGAACCATCAGATATTGAGCAACTACTGTCAGGCCCTCCACACACATCAGTTTGTTAAATCCTTACAACAAACCTCAACATCAGTAGCATCATCCCAGTTGTCAAAATGAGGAAACTGAGTCTCAGAGAACACTTCTGAGTTTCAAGGTCACAGAGCCACTAAATGGTTGAGCTGGGTTCAAACCCAAATCCATCTGATTTCAAAGCTAGTGCTCCAGGCTTAACTTTTATCTTATTCTGAATAATCCAGGAGCTAGAGTATTCTGGGAGTAAAACCTAGATTAGAGACCTGTCAAGAGCTTAGACAGTGAGTTGAGCTGGGCTGAGATACTGAGTAAGATGACAAGGCTATAGGTGCCAGCTTCTCATCTCCCTGTGCTTATTTCTCCTACTGTCATTAAAGATGACTTTGCATTTTAAGCGACTGAGCTTGTGCTGGACCAATGGACTATACTGGGTGTGGGACTTGGTCCTCGGGGGAAAAACCCCCACCTGCCCCTGTATCTTTAGCAGCAGAAAGTTACCGGTGGTTTTAGAAAAGCTACCTTTTAGGGGACTGACTGCCCTGGGCCTGACTTACCACATGAATGGAGAATTTCATTGGTTTGCATTTCCCCAGTCCACAGCAGATGTTTGCCTTAGCATACCATACATTCTCCAAGCTTGCAGGACGTGGAGACGCACCCCAGGCAGGGCTGTTGCAAAGCTTCAACTAGCCGCAGCCTCTTTGACCCCTTCTCTAGTGCACAGGCTCATCCTGGTCAAAGACTTCTCTTTAGCAACAGAAGCAAATTTAGAAACCAATTCTGAATTCCCATGCATTGTTTGCCAATGTCACACAAGTCTTCCCTCCTCCAGCCAGATGGTATTAAATGTGCTTCGATCCCCACAGTTCGGAACAAGTTGCAGAGCTCTTAGTAGGCATTCAATAAATATGCCCTGAACTCAGAGGTTAATTGAACAAGAGGAGTTTAGCTGTGTCACCTCTTGGCATCAATATTATGTGGCATGAGTGTGTGAGAGAGGTTGAGGGACTGTGGGGCAGGGGTGACTTCTTTAAAACCTCTCAGTTTGTATGTACGCCTTCCCCACACAGAGTCCTCCTGGAAACACACGTAGCCTGCCCTGTAGGTCTACACCCCAGCAGGGGCATATAGCAAGGATAAGAACTGGCTTCTCTGAGAGAGCTTTTCCAAAGGACACCATCTATTTACTCAGCAAATATTTACTAAGCAAAATGGGAGGAGGAAGGGCATTCCAGGAAGAAGAAATAGTTTGAACAAAGCTAAAGAGGAGAGAAAACCACCGGGTAAGTATGGCATAAGGTGAGCAGTGAAATTCAGGAAATAAAATCTGAAAGGATGGAGGTAACTGATCATATAGAGCTTTGAATGCTTGGCAAAGGACTTTCGACTTATTTCAACAGGCAAGAGAAAATCAAAGAAAGATTTTGAGCAAATGATGGACATAACGGAAAAGTATTCATTATGAAAATTAATTTGCCAGTTGATGCCTAAACTGGACTGGAATGAAGAGTAATTACATGAAGCAGCTAGCAATGATTGAGTACTTACTATGCACCCAGCACCGTACCAAAATCTTTACATACATTGTCTCATTTAATGAAAGTAATAGATAATGCATTTAAGATTCAGTGCCTGGCCCATGGTGTTTTCCAATTTTCACAAATCATCCTATAAATTGAGTATTATTATTATGTCAGTTTTACAGGAGATTCCTGCATTAGTCTGCTTTCTTTTGTTTATAACAGAATACCTGAAACTGGGTATTTCTAAAGAAAAGAAATTTATTTTTTATAGTTATGGAGGCTGAGAAGTCCTAGGTCAAGGGGCTGCATCTCATGGAAGTCTTTTTGCCAGTGGGGACTCTCTGCAGAGCCCCAACGCAGTGCAGGGTATCACACGGCAAGAGGGCTGAGTATGCTAATGATAATTACCCTCAGGTCTCTCTTCCTCTTCTTGTAAAGCCACCAATTTCACTCCCATGATAGCCCATTAATCCATTAACCCATGAATAGATTAATCCTTCTATGAGGGCAGAGCTCACATGATCCAATCACCCCTTAAAGGCGCCACCTCTCAATACTGCCCCATTGGGGATTAAATTTCAACATGAGCTTTGGAGGAAACAAATATCCAAACTACAGCAATGTCTGAGATTCGAAGAGGTTAAGTATATCTTAACCAAAGTCAAACAGCTATCAGTGGCAGAGCTAGGATTTAATCTCAGATTGGTCTGACTCCAAAGCTGACTGTGAAGGTACGGAAATGCTAGGAAGCAATTTCTGAAGTCCTGGCAAGTGGTGATGCTAGGGGAGGGCAAGAAGGAAGGAGAAGAAACAATGGATGAACAACTAAACTGTGGATCCATAACAGACCTGACATGGCAGCGGATGAACCTTTGGGTATAGAGCGTGGTCAAAGATGACCCCAAGTTTCAAGCATAGGTGACTGACAAAAAGGTGGCAATAATCAAGAACATAGGAGGCAAGGTAAGTTAAAGATATTCTGAATATGTTGACTTTGATGTGTTGATGGCATAACCAAGTAGAGATATCTTGCAAACATTTAGAAAAGTTGACTTATTCCTTACACTCTGTTCCTTATTTTTAACTCCGTTCTTTTCTTTTTGAAACTTTTTAATGTGGTAAAACATACATAACATAAAACTTATCATTTTACCTATTTTTAAGGGCCTTTTATTTTCTTAATTAACATAAGGTTGACTTCCAGTTTCTCATTCAACATGTAAGGAGCTTGGAAGTCATCATTACATCCCAACAGTAAGTAAAAAGCTGAACAAACGGAATCATCAACAACGCTTCTGAAATCCATCATAGATGTGAGGTCATAAGACACATTACTGTCTCCAAAATTAGAGAGACAGATTCAGAGGATCACAACTTACCAAAGAAGAAACCCACTAGCAGGAATCTCTGTGGGAACGAACCAGAGCCAGGGCAGGGAGACCTAAACTGTAGCTGATGAATTGCTAAAGGCTCGGCGTGGACAAGGCTGAGAAAGGAAAACTCCAGTCAGAAGGGGGATTCCCAAGTTTTTGTGAGTTTTACCTCCAGGAGCTCTACCGGGTTCTTATAGAGATGTTCAGAGAAAAATCCCTTCATGTTTCTGGGGAAAAGTAACCATTTCAAAATATTCCAGAGCTTTCTGCAGACCTCCTGTCCCACATAGATGGGGTGAGGGGTGCCGATTATGTTATAGAAGGCTTACCCTACCCCCAAAGCCCTGCATCTTACAACCATGCCACTAAGGACTATTTATCAGAGTTTTTTACCCAATACATTGTGTCTAGCTTTCAATAAAAAATTACAGAACATGCCAAAAGGCAAAAAAACGTAGTTTTAAAAAATAGAGCAGGCATCTGACTCAGATATGGCAGGGATGTTGGAATTATCAGACTGGGAATTTAAAGCAACGATGATTAATACACTAAGAGTGCTAATGGAAAAGTAGGCAACATGCAAGAACAAATGGTTAGAGTAAACAGAGAGCTGGAGATTATTTTGTGTTTTGTTTTGTTTTTGAGAGATGGAGATTCTGAGAAAGATTTTTTATAAAGCTAGAGGTCAAAAACACTGTAATAAAAATGCATAATGCCTTTGATGGGCTTATTAGTACACTGGACATGGCTGAGGAATCTCTGAGATTGAGGATACCTCAATAGAAACTTGCAAAGAGAAAAAAGACTGTAAAAAAAAAAAAAAAAAGAACAAAATATCCAAGAACTGTGGGACAACTATAAAAGGAGTAACGTGTATAAATGGGAATATCAGAAAGAGAAGAGAGAAAGGAACATAAGAAATATTTGAAGCAATAATGACTGAGAATTTACCCCAAATTAATGTCAGACACTAAACCTCAGATCCAAGAAGCTCAGAGAACTCCAAGCAGAATAAATGCCACCCCCCATCCAAAACAAAACCTATACCTCGGCATATCATATTCAAATTGTAGAAGATCAAAGATAAAGAAGCCACAAAGGGAAAAAATTTTACCTATGAAGAGCAAAGATATGAATTACATTTGGCTTCTCAGAAGCCATACAAGCTAGAAGAGAGTGGACTGAAATATTTTAAGTGTTGAGAGAAAAAAACACTAACCTAAAATTTTGTAAAATGATCTCAGAACTGAAGGAGGAATAAAAAATTGCTTAGATAAACAAAAACTAAGGGAATTTGTTACCTGCCTTTTCTTCAGAAAGAAGAAAATGATATAAGTCAGAAACTCAGATCTACATAAAGAAAGGAAGAATATCACAGAAGAAATAAGAGAAGGTAAAATTAAAACTTCTATTTTTCTTATTTTTTTTTTTTAACTGCACAGGAT
>VBSM01000729.1:18587300-18621790 GCA_008086735.1 Cheirogaleus medius | reverse complement strand
AAAAAAAAAAAGAACAATTTGTTATTATAAGGTACTTGCACTATCCCTGAAGTGATATAGTGTTATTTGAAAGTGACTTGGATTAGTTTTAAATGAACAGGTGCAAAATCTAGGGCAACCACTGAAAGGAGTAAAAAACAAAAAGTATAATTAATATGCTAAGAAAGGAGAGAAAATGGAATCATATAAAATGCTCTATGAACATGGGTGTTCATCTTTTTGAGATTCTGCTTTTAATTCTTTTGGGTATATACTCAGAAGTGTAATTGCTGGATCATATGGAGAGAAAATGGAATCATATAAAATGCTCGATTAAAGCCACAAAATGCAGAAAGAGAATGGAAGACAAAAATAAGAATGAAGAACAAGTACAATGAATAGAAAAGAGTAACAACTATGATAGATATTAATCCAAATATATCTATAATCATGTTAAATGTCAATGGTCTAATACATTAATTAAAAGACAGGTTATTGAAGCTGATCAAAAACACCAGCTATACATTGTGTACAAGAATCCACTTTAAATATAAAAACATATATTGATTAAGAGTAAATGAATGGATAAAAGTAAACTATGCTAACACTAATGAAAAGAGAGTGTGATAGTTACATTAATTTTAGACAGCAGACTTGAGAGCAAGGAAAGTTATTAGGGATAAAGAAAGGTATTACATAATGATAAAGGGCTCAATTCTCCAAGAAAACACAACAATCCGTAATGTGTATGCACCTAAAAACAGCATTAAAATACATGAGGCAAAAATGCATAGAACTGCAAGGAGAAATATAAGAAACCACTGGTATAGTTGCAGACTTCAACACCCCTCTGTCAGGCAGGAAATCAGTAAGGACATACTTGAACTCAATAGCATCATTAATTAACTGGATATAATTAACATCTACAGACCACTTTATTCAAAAACAGCAGAATACACATTCTTCTCAAGCTCACATGGAACATCTACCAAGATAGAACACATTCCAGACCATGAAACACACTTTAACAAATTTAAGAGAATAGAAATCATACAATGTCTAACCTCAGACCACAATGGAACTAAACTAGAAATCCATAACAGAAAGATAGCTGAAAAATTCCAAAATACTTGAGACTAAATAGCACACTTCTAAATAACACAAGGATCAAAAAATATATCTCAAGAGAAATTTTAAAATACTTTGAACTAAATGAAAATACAACTTATCAAAATTTGTGGGATGCAATGAAAGTAGTGCTTAAAGGAAAATGTATAGGAATAAATGCATATATTAGAAAATAACAAAGATTTAAAATCAATAATTGTTGTGTACTGAATGTTTGCATCCTTCTAAAATTCATATGTCAAAGCCCTAACCTTGATGGTATTAGGAGGTGGGGCCTTTGGGAAATAATTAGGTTTAGATGAGATCATACAGGTGGAATCCCATGATAAGAAGAAGAAAAAATACCTGAGCTTCCTCTCTCCACCATGTGAGGATACAGCAAGTAGGCAGCCATCTGAAACCCAGGAAGAGAACCCTCACCGGAACCCAGTCATGCTGGCACCCTGATCTCGAACTTTCCAGCCTCCAGAACTGTGAGAAATAAATGTCTGTGGTTTAAGCCACACAGTCAGTGGCATTTTGTTATAGCAGCCTGAGCTGACTAAGACAATAATCTAAACTTACACTTTGGGAAACTAAAAAAAGAAGATTAAATTAAATACAAAATAAGCAGAAGAAAAGAAATAATGAAAATTAGAGGAGAAATCAATGAAGTTGAAAGAGAAAAGTCAATAAATAAAATCAATGAAACCAAAAGCTGGTTCTTTAAAAATTCCATAAAATTGATAAGCCTCTAGCCAGGCTAACTAAGAAAAAATTAGAGAAGACCCAAATTATTAATATTAGACATGAAGGAAAGGACATCACTACAAATGCCATGGACATTTAAAGTGTAATATATGCGTACATGAACAACTAAATGAGTACATGAACAGCTAATAAAGACCAGAAAAGGAAATAAAAGGTATTTGGATCAGGAATGTAGAACCAAAACTGTCTTTGTTCACAGATGACCTACTGTCTATGTAGAAAATCTAAAAGAATCAACAAGGTTGCAGGATACAATGTTGATTTACAAAAGTCAGCTGCCTTCCTATATGCCAGCAATGAACAAATATAATTTGGAATTTAAAACACAATACTATTTACATTAGCACCTCCCAAAATGAAATACTTAGGTTTAAATATAACAAAATATGTGCAAGATCTATATGATGACAGAAATTAAAGACAAACTAAATAAGTGGAGAGATATTTTGTGTTCATGAATAGGAATACTCAATATTGTCAAGATATAAGATTGTCAAGATATAAGTTCTTCCCAACTTGGTCTATAGATTCAACACAATTCCAAAAAGTTATTTTGTGTGTATCGATAAACTTATTTTAAAGTTTATATAGAAAGGCAAAAGATCCAGAATTGGCAATACAACATTGAAGGAAAAAAACAAAGTTGGAGGATGAATATTACCTGACTTCAAGATTTACTATAAAACTACAATAATCAAGACAATATTGCACTGGTGAAAACATAGACATAGATTAATTGAACAGAATAGGAAGTCCAGAAATAGACCCACATAAATATAGAAAACTGATTTTTAACAAAGGAGCAAAGGTAATTCAATAAAGAGATTCTTTTCAAAAAATGGCACTGGAACAAGTAGACTTCCACTTGAAAAAATGTGAATCTAGACACAAACTTTACACCCCTTACAAAAATGAGCTCAAAATGAATTATAGATGTAAATGTAAAATGCAAAACTATAAAACTCCTAGAAGATAACATAGGAGAAAATGTCACATGAAAGAAATCTAGATGACCTTTGGATATGGCAATGACTTTATAGATACAACATCAAAGGCATGATCTATGAAAGAAATATTGATAAGCTAGACTTCGCTAAAATTAAAAACTTCGGCTCTGTGAAGAAAACCATCAATGTTACTGAGCCATCAGTGGGCTTGCTGCCTGAAGTCTATTGACCATAGCACCAGCTTTTGAGAAAAGAAAAATTTTATTCCAAGTTGACTGGCAAAGAGACAGGAGGAAACACTCAAATCTGTCTCCCTGAGCTGGGGGCTGGGTCAAGTTTTATAAGAATAAGGTAATGAGGCATGATCTGATTGGATCTTGCAATTATGTGATGCCAGGAGCCATGATCTGACTGGATCCTGCCATAGGATGACACCAGGCCTCAATCTGATTGGATCCTGGATCCTGCCATGCAGTTTCCACTTCTTAATTTAGCCTCCCCTCCTCCTTCTGAACACTTAGGTTCTGCCCATGGTTGCACTGCTTGGTTTATCTAAGCATGCTCAGGTCACATGACTTTCAACCTGGGGGACCATGGCAACTGAAAGATAACTCACAGCTTTATTACATAAAAGTCGAGCTAGATTGTTCGGATGCAGTTACATCAAGAGAATGGGAAGACAGGAATGTAAAATGGTACAGCCACTGTGGAAAACAATATAAGATTTCCTCAAAAAATTAAAAATAAAATTACCATATGATCCAGCAATTACACTTCTGAGTATATACCCAAAAGAATTAAAAGCAGAATCTCAAAGAGATGAACACCCATGTTCATAGCAGCATTACTCACAACAGCTAAAACATGGAAGCAACCTGCTATCATTTGGATATTTGACCCTCCAAGCCTCATGCTGAAATTTGATCCCCAATGTTGGATGTGAAGCCTAGTGGAGGTGTTTAGGTCATGGGAGCAGATCCCTCATGAATGGCTTGGTGCCATCCTCAAGGTAATGAGTTCTCACTCTCTTAGTTTCCCCACAAGCTGGTTGTTAAAAAGAGCCTAGAACCTTCCCCCCTCTTGCTTCCGCTCTCTCACCATGTGATCGCTGCGCACACCAGCGCCCTTTCACCTTCTGCCATGAGTGGAAGCAGCCTGAGGCCCTCACCAGATGCAGATGCTGGTGCTGTGCTTCTCATACAGCCTGCAGAACCATGAGCCAAAGAAAACTCTTGTCTTTATAAATTACCCAGCCTCAGGTATTCCTGTCTAGCAACACTAAGTGAACTAAGACACAGCCCAAGTGTCCATTAACAGATGAATGGGTAAGCAAAGTGTGAGACAGCCATACAATGGAATATTATTCACTTTTTAAAAGGAAGGAAATTCTGACATGTGCTACAACATATATGAACTTTGAAGATATTATGCTAAATGGGAAAAGCCAGTCACAAAGAGACAAATACTGTATGATTCCCTTTATATGAGGTACTTAGAGTAGTCAAACTCATAGAAGCAGAAAAAGTAGAATAGTGGTTGCAAAGGGCTGGAGAAGGGGAAAATGGGGAGTTATTGTTTAATGGGTATAGTGACTTAGTTTTTGCAAGATGAAAAGCATTATGGAGATGGATGGCGGTGATGGTTGCACAACATTATGAATGTATTTAATACCACTGAATCTGCACACTTAAAAATGGTTGAGATGATACATTTTATGTCTTGCGTAGTTTACCACAATAAAAAACTGGAAAAACATAATGAGAAGATAAGCCACAGACTAAGAAAAAATATTTGCAAAAGATATATCTGACAAAGGATTGTTATTCAAAATATATAAAACATTTTAAAAACTGAATAAGAAAACAACCTGATTTTAAAAATAGGCAAAAGACCTGGACAGTCACTTCATCAAAGAAGATATACAGATGGCAAGTAAGCATATAGAAAGATGCTCAACATTACATATAGCTTGAGGGAATTTCAAACTAAAACAATAATGAGATTGCCACTATACACCCCCTAGAATAGCCAAAATCCAGGAAATGGACAATACCAAATGCTGGGGAGGAAATGGGGCAACAGGAACCCTCATTCATTGCTGGCAAGAATGCAAAATAATACAGCCACTTTGGAAGATAGGTGGATTTTTACAAAACTAAACAAACTCTTATTACCATATGATTCAGCAGTTGTGCTCCTTGGTATTTATTCAAGGAGTTGCAACATGTCCCCACAAAACCCCACACATGAATGTTTATAGCAGCTTGATTCATAGTTACCAAAATTTGGATGTTAGATGTCCTTAAAGTAGGTGAATGGATTAAATGTGGTACATCCAAACTATGGAATATTGTTTTGTGCTAAAAAGAAATGAGCTATCAAGACATGAAAGGATATAGAGGAATCTTAAGTGCATATTACTAAATAATAATAAGCCAATCTGAAAAAGCTACATATTATACGATTCCAACTACATGATATTCTGGAAAAGGCAAAACAATGGAGACAATGAAAGGATCCATGGCTGCCAGGGCTCATGGGGGTGGGAGTGATGAACTGGCACGGAGGATTTTTAAGACAGTAAAACTATTCTGCCTGGTACGATAATGGTGAATACATGTCATTGTACAGGTGTGAAAATCTATAGAATGTACAACACCATGGGTGAACCCTAATGCAAACTATAGTCTTTGGGTGATAATGATGTGCTAATGTACCGTGTTTCTCCGAAAATAAGGCAGGGTCTTATATTTAGTTTTCCTCAAGAAGACACCCTAGGGCTTATTTTCAGGGGATGTGTTAGTTTTTTTTAAGTACGGTACAACAATCTACATTTATTCAAATATAGTTAAATCGTCTTCTTCGGGAACATCATCATAACTCTCCAAACCCCAAATTCCATCCTGAATTTCTTGTGACTCTATTTCCTTTAGAACCATTGGCCCCAATCTCTCATGTTGAGCAATAGAGCTCTCATTAAATGAGCAGCTCTTATCCATGTAACCTGCTTGTCTTCTTTACCGCTCCACGACGAAATGCATGGGTTGTGCAGATACGCTGCATAGCCACGGCCATCACTAGGTCTTATTTTCGGGGTAGGGCTTATACTGCGCAAATGCTTAGAAATCCTGCTAGGGCTTATTTTATGGGTAGGTCTTATTTTCGGGGAAACACGGTAAGTGTCAGCAATTGGAACAAACATGTTCATGGTGGGGAAGACTGTGCATGTGTGGGGGCAGTGGGTATATGAGAAATCTCTGTGACCTAACACTACTCTAAAAAATTGTCTGTTTTTAAAATATTTAACATAAAGTTAAATTGATGTGTGTGCATGGATTTTAAAATTTTAATACATGTATAGATTTGTGTAACCACCACCATAATCAGGATATAGAATAGTTCCATCATCTCCAAAACTCTCTCATACCATCTATTGGTAATTACACTTTCTCTCTACCTCTAACCCCTGCCAATCAATCACTGATCTGTTCTCCATTACTGAAGAATGTCATGTGAATGGAATCACACAGTATGCAACTTTTTATGGCTGGCTTCTTTCACTCAGCATGCCTTTGAGATTCATCAAAGTTGTTTCATGTATCAATAGTTTATTCCTTTTTTAATCTATTGTGTGGATGAACCACAGTTTGTTTATCCATTTAACTTGTTGAAGAACATTTGGATTGCTTCAGTTTTTGGCAATCATGAATAGAGCTGCTATAAATATTCTCATACAGGTTTTTGTATGAACATAAATTTTTATTTCTCTAGAGCAATTACCTACAAGTGCAATTGCTGGGTCATACGGTAATTTATGTTTCATTTTATAAGAAATTGTCAAACTTTTCCGGAGTGGCTGTATCATTTTTCATTCCCACCAGCAATGTATGAGAGTTCCAGTGTAGGAGAGCATCCTCATGAGTACTTAGTATTGCCAACATTTTTACTGTATCCATTCTAACTTGTATTATGGTATCTTATTGAAGTTTTAATTTGTATTTTCCCAATGGCTAATGATATTGAACATCCTTATTTGCTTTGTATATCCTTTTTGGTGAAGTGTCTAAGTCTTTTAGTCATTTTTTTACTGGGATGCTTGCTTGCTTGCTTTTTTTTTTTTTGCAGCCCAGTTCCTAACAGGCCAATGATGTTTGCTTTCTTATTGCCAAGTTTTGAGAGTTCTTTACATATTCTCCATTCAAGTCCTTTGTTTTTATATGATTTGCAAATATTTTCTTCCAGACTGTCGCTTGTGTTTTCATTCCTCTTAATTGTGTATTTTACAGCAGTTTTTTAAAACATGGATGAAGTCCAGTTTTTCCATATTTTTCTTATATGGATCATGTTTTTCTTGTCATGTCTTAGAACTTTTTACATAATTCCAGGTCATTAAGATTTTCTCCTGTTTTCTTCTAAAAGTTTTGTGGTTTTATGCTTTACATTTAAATCCATGATCCATTATGAATTAATTTTTGTATAGATATGAGGTTTAGAGTGAGGTTTGTTTTTCTGCATACGGATGTCCAACTGTTCCTACACAGTTTGTTAAAAAGACTATCCTTTCTTCAGTGAATTGCCTTTGCACCTTTTTAAAACATCAATTGGCCATATTTGTTTATGTCTATTTCCAGATTCTTTATTCTGTTTCATTGATCTATGTGTTTCTTCTGTTTCTAATACAACAATGTTTTGATTACTGTAGTTTTGTAGTATGTCTTAAAATCAGGTAGTGTGATTCATCCAATTTTATTCTTCTTTTTCAAATTGTTTTAGCTACTCTAATTCCTTTGCCTTTTTGTATAAACTTTAGAATCAATTTGTCTATGTCTACCAAAATCTGCAGGGTTTTGATTGAAATTGAGTTAAATTTATTTATGAATTTGTAGAGAATAGAATTTATACACTATTGAGTTTTGCAATTCCTGAACATGGTATGTCTCTTGATTTATTTAGGTCTTCTTTGATTTCTTTCATCAATGTTTTATAGTTTTCCACATATAGATTCTGGATATGTTTTAGGAGATTTGTATAAAATATTTATATAAAATAAAATATTTCATTTTTTTAGCTATTGGAAATGCTATTGGTTTTTCGAATTTTGGTTTCCAATTTTTATTGCTAGTATATAGAAATATGATTGATTTTTACATGTTGACTTTACTTCCTGCAACCTTGCTAAACTCAGTTTTAAGGATGTGTGTGTGTGTATGTGTGTATGTATGTGAGTCCTTTGGACTTTTCTATGTACCGTGATTCCCCGAAAATAAGACCTACCCATAAAATAAGCCCTAGCAGGATTTCTAAGCATTTGCGCAATATAAGCCCTACCCCGAAAATAAGACCTAGTTATGGCCGTGGCTACGCAGCGTATCTGCACAACCCATGCATTTCATCGCGGAGCGTTAAAGAAAAGTAGCCCTTCTCATCTGCCCCATGAGAGCTCTATTGCTCGACATGAGAGATTGGGGCCAATGGTTCTAAAGGAAATAGAGTCACAAGAAATTCAGGATGGAATTCGGGGTTTGGAGAGTTATGATGATATTCTAGAAGAAGACGACTTAACTATATTTGAATAAATGTAGATTGTTGTACCGTACTTAAAAAAAATAACACATCCCCTGAAAATAAATCCTAGGGTATCTTCTTGAGGAAAAATAAATATAAGACCCTGTCTTATTTTTGGGGAAACACGGTAAACAATCATGTCATATGTGAATAGAGACAGTTTTATTTCTTCTTTTCCAAACTGTGTGCCTTTTGTTTCTTTTTTATCATAAATGGATGTCAATTTTGTCAAATGTTTTTATGTATAAATTGCTATGGTTTTTTTTCTTTAAAATACAAATATGGGAGTTACATTGATTGGTTTTCAAATATGGAACAAACCTTGCATTCACTGGATAGACCCCACTTGGGCATGGTGTATTATTCTTTTTTTTAATATATTGTTGGATTTTATTTCCTAATATTCTGCTGAGGATTTTCTTGTCTATGTTCACAAGAGATATTGGTCTGTAGTTTTCTTTCCTTGTAATTTCTTTTTCTGGGTCTGGTATAATGATTCATTAATTTTTAAAAGGATGAAACTTAAATGACTAGGATTCTGCAAACATCCCATAAAAGACACTTCCTGGGAGCTGGTCTGTAAATTGGATATAACTATGTTTTGCTCCTGAATCTAAAATACAGATGATAGTCATGTTATTCCCAGTGATAACTGACTTTTGTAGTCTCACTGTCTTATCACAAATGTTAAAACTGCTCTTTCCTGCTGACACATTTTCAGTGATTGATGCAACAGATGTTCATATTTTCCTACAGCTGCACCATCAACCTGATCACTTTTTCTTCTTGTTTTGCAGCTACACCCAAAATGTGACAAAATCTACCAACCAAGACCCTCTGTATTTCACAACCATGGAGATTTCTAGGGAGCTGAGGGCATTTCTGCTTCCTTTCCTTCCAGAAAAGCACAAATAGTTCAGGTAACCCCAAGCCTCTAGGTAAGAAGGGCATTTGGCTGAGTAGACTGCCCATCTGAGGCCTGTGGTCATTCAGGGAAAGGCCACCCCAGCTCGTCAGCTGGGGCATGTGCAAACAGACGAAGGGGGAAATTTTCACCAGGCAGCCCCTCTGCAAGTGGTGCGAGGAATAGACAAGAAGTTAGTTATTCATTTGTCTTATTTCATTTTAAAAAAAAAATATTTTTAACTTTTTCCTAAGTATTATATAGATATAGTCCTAATGTGCAGGGATGTCTATGAAATAGAGCAGGGTGGGAGGGTGCGCCAGGAGTGTGGCAGTGGCTAGGTGGGATGGAGGTGGCCACGGCTCCAAGGGGGAGTCCGCCCAATGGATGCCAAGAGAAGAGCCTGCAGGAGAGGAAAGCTTATGCGAACTATAATGTAACCACGTCCCTGGAGCCAGAAGTTATCCAGGCCATGACTGAAGCCATGCTGGAGGCCTGGGGAAGTCCCAGCAGTCCTTACCTGACAGTGTGATCTTATGCAAATTATTCCACCATCCTTTCATGCTCCTGTCTTCAGGAGTGGGAAGCAAGGCAGATGGCATAGCTTCCCCTCTCCTCTGGTACCGGGTAGAAAGGCCAAGGATATTATGAATGCAGCTCGGGAAAGCCTTGTGCAAATTGATAGGTGGGAAACCTCAAGACATAATCTTTACTTCTTGGACATGGAGTCAAATAATTTAATAATCCATTCTGTGGTGAAACACTTCCACGAAAACCAAACCCCAAAGGGGGATACGGTAGAGCGACATAGCCCAGTGGAGGGAGCCAAATCCCACTTTATTACTTGAACAGTGGAGCAAGATTCCAACTCAGAGCCCTCCCTGGAGCACCTGGAGAAAGAACATGTAGCCACGGTCACTTTTGTCTGGGTGTCCATGATGAACGGGCAGGCAGAGGTTGACGACATCCTTGTGGCTGTCCGCCTGACCGTATGTCTTGTGACCATCGTGCTGGCCTACAGTGAGACTGGCATCATCATGCACATCTCTAAAATAATCAGCACATGAAAGCCCTGAACCAGAAACAGGCAGCTGCCAGGCTGCCTCACATCTCGTGCACACAGACACTGGGCAGGCCTTGGGGAAAAGGCATGTGGATGTGGAGGGCCTGGGCGAGGACTTCCTTACAATCGTGGGGCACAAGTTCTATGGTCCCAGGATTAAAGCACTTTATGTACGAGAGCTCAGTGAACTTACCCTTCTGTACCCAATCCTGTTTGGAGGTGGACAAGAATGGAATTTCAGGCCAGGGACAGAGAACACCCCAAATGATTGCCAGCCTTGTGAAGGCCGCTGAGCTGGTGACCCACAACTGTGCCGCTTAGGAGGGCCACGTTGAGGAACGTTCAAGACTACCTGGAGGAAACACTGGAGGCTGAAGTTGATAAAAAGAGAATCCATTTAATAGCCAGTTGCCAGGTCCCCAGTTGCTTCCCAATACCTGTAACCTCTCTATCCTAGGACCCGAGCTTCAAGGCCACATGGTGCTCACACAGTGCTGGATGCTGCTGGCCAGTATGAGGGCCACATGCCACTAGGACCACGGGGAACAGCCGTCCCAGGTGCTGCTGAGCTATGGCTTCCCGTTCAAAGTGGCCAGAACCCACTCAGGCTCAGCATGGGCCACAGCACCCCGGCACTGAGGTGGACCCTGCTGGAGGGCCAGGCCTAGCACGAGGGCCACCCTCTCCGCTCTGCTCAGAGGAAGCCAGTTGCCAGGGTACCCGGGTGCTTCACCTTCCACGCTTGGATGACTGTCTCATTTCTCCAAATCTTCATTCTGTCCTGGAGTATCTGACTTTGGGCCATTCCTGAGGTGGGGAATCAGGTCATCTCTAACTCAGCTTCCATCTTAATTTTATTTTATCTTCACAAAATATTCTGTGGCATTCTGACACATATCACATGTCGATATTTATATAGGAGTGGTTTTCAGTGGAGTAACATTTTTAATATGTGTTTTTAAGGTACAAAGTACTACATGATAATATTGAGGAAGCAATTGTCAGAAATTAAATTAACTAAAGTTTTCAGTGCTTAGCATAAATAAATAAATACATTAAAATAGTTAAAACTCATGTAGTGCTTTTTATATACCAGGGACTGCTCTAAGAGCTTTACATATATTAATGCATTTAATTCTACCTTAATAATGGTACCCCATTATTATCTTGATTTTAACTAGGAAACTATTACAAGAGGGGTTACAGAATAATATAGATAGTGCCATATGTACAATTAAAAAATCCATACATGAAAATATAATGTGGAGGTGAGGTTCTCTACTCTAAGCCTGGATGGGAGTGAGTAGGGAAATAGAGGATTTTCACTTTTGTTGCATATGTGTCTATTTGTTTAGATGTTTTACAATGAGTATGTATTACTTTTGTAGTTTAAAAAATTACTTTAAATTAAAACTTTCTTCCAATTACTCACCAAAATGAGGTAATACATACTCAGTGTAGAATTTTTGGAAAATGAAAACAAACAAAAATGAGAAAGTCAAAATGACCTAAAATTTCACTGCACAAAGAAAATAAGCATTTTGGTGTTACCTTTCAGTTCTTTTTTCTTTGTATAGATATATAGCTTTATGTTTACCCCAAAATTGAGCCACACTGTGATGTCGTTTTAACAGCTGCTTTTTTTCAGCTACCAAGGTTATCCTGAACATCTTTCCATGTCATTAAATATCCTCCTGCTAGGCTGCACAGTATTGCCTTGTATGACTGTACCATATTTTTGTCACCTGCTACTGAACTTTTCTTTTGCTGTTAGAAGTATAACAGGGTGATTAATTGAACATTTAATGTGGCATAATTACATGATTGAGAAATCAGCCCTATCTAGTTTTCTTGGCTGTGGACTCTTCAGAAAAGAATGTGAAGCATTTTCCCCACATCCTCCCTCCCAAGAGGGTGGTCAGGGCTTTGAGTCCAGGAGGTCAGAAAGGTTGGAAGGTGGTTTTTCAATTAGGAAGTAAGAGTAGACTTACCTGTGGACAGTGACTCCCAGCACCTGGAAATAGGGTGGGAAATCATGAGTGTCCACAGTGGCAGAACCCGAGATCCAACTGGAACTCCTCCCCCGACTCCAGGGATGCACAGCCGGGAGCAAGGAGGCTGGAATAAAGCCCACTAAGCGGCCAGCTGCTGGGAGAGGCCACTGTGAGTGGGCAGGTCACCAGCTTGCCCAGAGAAGCAGCACCCACAGGGAGGATCCATGCTCAGCATGTAGCCCAAGGCAGCTACTAGCAGTGGTGAGCTCCACTGAATCAGGACCAGCTGCCCCAGTCTTGTAAGAAAAAAACCCTGTTTGCTTGTTTGGAGATTTTTATTTTATTTTTTGTAAAATCCAATGAGCCAAGGGAGGAAGCCCTAATAATGATATTAGACTTCTCACTAACTGTAGATGGAGTTTGGGATCAAATTTAAACAAATTTGGAAAGATAAAACATACTGGCATTTTATTCCCATCTCGTGTCATGGAGCTATTCATTCCTCCTAAATAGGCAACACTATTAGGAACATTCATGTGGCCATAATAACTGGTTGTTCATTTCATATGTCTTCTTGGCCCGCTAAGGGGTGGCAGGATCTGTTGGGTCAGCCAGCTTCATGGATTAAGCCCCCTGCATTAGGAGACCTGAACTGGGCCAAAATGGAGAAGGGTGGGTGAACCTGGGTCCACTCCTTGCTCTGTCACAAATGTAGTGTACAGCTCCAGGCAAGTTTCATACCTTTCTGAGCCTCCACTGGCGGATCTGTAAAGCTCCGTGAACCAATAGGTCTTTGCCATTTGGGAGCCCTCAGACTGCAGGAAATCTAGACAAAGTCATACACCCATGGAAACCATAAGCTGCTCCATATTCTCCCACGTGCTCCAGTCACACCAGATTGCTGGCCGAGTTCCCAAACATGCCCTGAATGTCACGCCTCCGTATTTTTGCTCTTGCTGTTCTCTTCATCTAGAATAAGCGTCCCTCATTTCTGCCTGATGAAATCCTAGTCATCCTTTAAGATTCAACAGAAACGACTCCTTCACAGGGCTCCTCATTCCTTCCATGGGAAGCATCTTTCTTTCTTCTTCCGCAGGCATCTTAATGCCTTTGACTGCAGACATCTGGCTACACTTTGCAAGCTCCCTGCAGGCAGGGGCCGGGCTTCATTCATCTCTGCATCCCCCACAGGACCCAGCTCAGGATCCTGCAAGTTATAGCGCAGCCAAATGTTTGTGGAACTGAAATTGGGACCCGGGCCTAGGCTTGGATGAAGTTTCAGGCTATTTCAGGCCCTGGAATGGGTGTGGTGATGAAGGGAATGCTGGGGCTGGAGATAAAAGTCCTGAACGGGAATGTGGCCTGGGCTTTGCTGACTGGAAAGGCCTCTCCGCCCCCACCCCATGCCTCCTCGGCCAGCCCCTACAGGAGCAGGGAAACAGTATGTACTTGCGACTCTCCTCAGTCAGCCCCATGGGCCCTCTCAGGCCGTCACTCCACCCATTCCTTCCCCAAGCCCCTCCAGAGAGGGCAAAGGCGCAAACAGGTCTGCAGGAAATGGCTAGAGAGGCTCAGTGGAGGGGCCAAGGGCCAAGCTTCTGGCCTCTGGCTCGAGCCCACTCTAGCTCTAGGTCTAAAACGTCGTGTTGACCCTCTGGCGGGACTCTGTTTGGAGTGTGGAAGTGGCATGAGCTCATGCTGGAGGCTGAGGAGCTCTGTCCTCACCGCTGCAGAATGGGACAAATGCTGAGGGCGGGGATGGCGGAGGTTAACTCTTTTCCCGGGGAACAGACGAGGCTCGCGTTGGGTATGGCGGAGCCTTCAATCCTCAAAAGGCTGCTTGGGCACAGCCCCTGGGTGTCATGGAGCAGAAGGGAGGTTTTCAAGACCTGGGCAGAGAGGCATGAGGGCAGCCTAGGGAATCCAGGTTGATTGCAGGGAGGGCTAGGAGGGTGAAATGGTTAATGGTTTGTTGAAAAACAGGGAGAGTCCCTCCTCCAGGGGCCCAGCTGGCTGCAAAGCCAGGAGCAGAGGCTCCAAGGCTGACGCAATGGGGCCCGCCCTGCACATCAGAGAGGGTGAGGAAGGTGGCTGCCACCCAGCAGCAGCCCACATGACCCACAGCCCACCACTCTGTCCTCTCTGTCTCCAACAAACCAGGCTCAGGGCCAGGCCTTTGGGGCAAAGGGGCAAGACCCTGCCTGCCTGAGCTATGGGAGATTGTGGCTTCTGTCTGTCCCACCAGCCCCTGCACCTTTCCAGTCAAAACGAACCCCCCCACTGGCCCCCAGCAGGCTTCCTGAAGCTGTACCCACCAGGGGATCTAACCAGTCTGGCCAACCACATCTCTTCCGATTCCGGACCATTTCCAGTCCTAGGGGCATGCAGCAGTTGGCAGCGGTGGGGGTGGGGGGTGGGCATGCCCGTGAGAAGCACAGGCAGGTAGTGCAGTCCCTGAGCCCGGCAAGCTGGCACCTCCGACTCCCCAGGCCACTCGCTGTTGTATGGGGAGAGGATGCCTGCCAGGGAGACAGTTTCCCAGAAGCTCCTAAAAGACTCAGGGCAACTTCAAGGCTTGGTGAGCATCTCTGAACTCTGGAAATAGACTGCTCTCCCCTTCCTACCTGGGGTCTGACACGGTTTCAGGGGCCAGGGGAATGCGTACGCCATGTACTCCTGAGGACTGCTGGGGGTGGGGCACACAGAGACAGCAAGGAGATGCCCTCCCTGAGGGCACTGGGGGACCCTGATTTTCTGACAAAGCTGTGTTGTTGACTCTAAGCCCCATGAGGACAGGAACTGTGTCTGTCCTGTTTGCTGTGCCATCTGTGGCGCCTAGCACAGCTCCTGACACAAAGCCGATGCTGGATAAATGACTGACCAGACAGAGGCTGAAGTCCAAGGCCAGTTGCACAATGTCTGCTTTTTTGGTAAACTACTCACCACACACAGACACACACACACAGAAAAGTACACAAAGTAGCACAAAGAATCATCAGAACAGATTCCTTGAACATTGTTTACAGTGACTGAATGCCTTCTCCGCCTTAATTTTAATGTGCTGCAGCTTTAGGAACTGAAGAAAGCTACATCAGGATTTCTGGTCCAACCCAGAAAAAAGCATTTGAGGAAGTTTCGAGGGGCTGCTGGATACACAGTAGCCAGGCCCTGGGCCACATCGGCCTGGCAGCCGCAGTGGCTCCTGGCTGGGGCAGTTTCAGCCCTCCTTTTCAAGGAAGCACAGCCCAAGTGTAAACAAGTACTCAAAACCAGCAATGCCGATCCTTTCCTGCAACAAGCAGGTTTCTGCTCAGCGGGTCACAGAGAGAATTCCGAATTCTTGACAATAGCTCCTTTCCCCTCCAAATTTTTAGTCTGGCCCCACATCTTAATAACTTACATTTGCACAATATTTACGACTTGCTTAAAGCTCTTGTGTATTTATTATGTTGTTAGATTAGGTCATCACAAGCCCCAGATGGAGAGCTATCACCCTGTTTTGCACGAGGAAACAGAGGTCCAGAAAGGTCCAGGATCCCAGTGGCTGAATAGGTGGCAAAGCCAAGATTTGAGCCCACATCTCCAACTGCCCAGATCCCCTGCTTCCTCCATGCCACGCGGCCTCCCCATGAGTCAGCCATCACGAGTTCTGGGTACAGGACCTCAGATCCCCTATAGCCAAAAGGTGCCTTGTCCTCTTCTTGTTTATAGCCAGGACAACTGGCCCCACTACTTAGCATTTTTGCTTCCTTTCTCTGCCAGAAACTGGTTCTGTGACCCATCTTAACCTGTTTTGCTTGAAAGCCATCCTCACACCCACTCCCAACCACCCCCCACACTCTATTATATTGCACTAAGTTGGAAACAACTCAAATGCCCAACAATGGGAAAATGATTAAGTAAACTCATAAAGCAGTATGACAGAACCCTCAGGAAACACGAACAATGGCCAGTGCACCAATGATCTCTGTATAGGCAATTTGTTTTTGAAACATTGTAATTTGATCAAAGCAGAACACAAAATGACATGGATCTACTGATCACAGGTATGTAAAAATGAGTTTCTGTAAATTGATATGAACCAGAAGTGAACTTAGGAAGATGAAAAGAGTTTCTTAATCTCCATGTGTTTTTCTTTCCCAAAATGTTCAAAGTAATAATAGATCGTAAATAATAATAATAAATATGATGATAATGAGCAGAGCGGGGGCCAGAGAAGGAGAAGGGATGCTTCCCTATGGAATTGCAGAAAAGGAAGTGGAAGAGGCTGGGAGCAGGAGTCAGGGAGCTCAGAGGGAAGCAGAAGCCAGGCTGCCTGGAGAGCCAGCACCCAGAGCTGTGGAAGTGTGCCCGGGAGCCCAGCCTCTGGGGGCTCCTCAGGGCTCTTCAGGCAAGTGATCAGTCTGAAGATAGTGTTCTAGGGGCGCCCTTCACACTGACACCCAACGTCAATGGTGCCTTCCAGACCTGTGCAAAGTGGCAGGTCTGGGACAGAAAGAAGACTGGGGCTGGGGAGGGTTTGCCCATTTTGGAGAGCTGGAGACAGAGCCACTGTCCTCTTCATCTGCCTCCAGACTTCCACTGTCACCCAAGATCTCTGCAGATTTTCCACACCTTTCATTACAGAAGGCTAAAAGGGGAGCACAGCCTCCCTCTGGTGGGGAGCCAGGTTGGCAGGGAGCAGGTGGTTATAAAAGGCTGACTCCTTATCTCAGCAGCCCCTCCCATCCAGACCTGCTTCTCCTCCCATGCTCCCCAGAGCAGTGGGCATCACTACCACCCACGCATGGCTTACTGGGCCCTGTAGAATTGGGCTCTGGCTTCAGTGCTCACTCCACCCTGCTTTGCACTCCATGCCCTACCCGCACTGCAACATCGACAGTTGCATGATATGCCATGCTGTTTCAATCGCCCTGCCCCTTCTCAGGCTGCTTCTTCAGCCTGGAGCTTCCCTCCCTTGCCCAGCTCCAGCAGCATCTCCCTCTGTGACATCTTTCCTGGCCATTCCATCACCCCCACTGCACCCCACTCCATCATGTGTCCCCAGGGGAGATCACAACCTCATCTTACTTGTTTCTATAGTCACAGCATCTAGCACGGCCCCAGCACATCTTCAGCATTCAATATATAGTTTGTAAATAAAAGAACAATTCAACGAATGTGGAACATAAACTTTGGGGTGGACAAAGTGAATTTGATTGACCAGATCAAGCCCACATGTGGCAGCCCAATGCCACTACATTTCTAGTGACAGCATCTCCCAATTCACCTCTACCCTCAGGTCACTCCTCTCTAGAGAGGGTCCCTTCTGATCTCCAGGCCCTTGGAGATGTCCCACCATCATTAACATCAGGTGCACCTGTCCTTGGGTCCTCTCATGTGTGGATTGTGCTGTTCAGGGTGAGGAGCGTACCAGTAGAGGTGCTGAGTCAGGTGGGTAGGTGGGCTGAAGCCAGGGAATTTCTTGGCTTTCATGAGAGGCAATTGCCTTTGCTGGGCCATGTGAGGCCACCTTAAGATTGGGCTTTGGTGGGGGGTGGGCAGCATGCAGTGGTTCTCCTGGATGTTAGGATGTCCCACTCCCTGGCTAGGTGAGCTCTTTGATCACTAGCCAACACATGGTGGGAGGAATGGCAGCCACCCATGCCCTCTGCAGTGGCTGGTTTCCAGGAATGCCCCATGGACCTGGCCTGACAAATGCCTTTCCACCAGGGCAAGTGGTGCCACCCCTTCCCCCTTCCAGTCTGAGCACCCTGATTGTTCTAGGTCAGCTCACTAGCATCCCCTCATGCCAGGAACTCAGGTAAGTGGAGTCTGACCCAAGAGCCTCCTTCTTGACCCAAAATGCTAAAGTACTGTCTCCTCTAATCCTGGCCCTGTCTTCACCATCCTCGGCAGCAGCAGCAACAGCAGCCAACATTGTGAGCCTGGTGCTAAGGCAAACCTGTTACTCCTTGTCCAAGAGGAGTAAAAGAGAGGCTGAACTTCCACCTCCAGGAAGCTGACAGTCTGGATGCTAAAATGCACAGCAGAACTGGGGGACTGAGAAACAAAGTGCTTGGACAATGGGAGTTTTAAAAATCAAATCCAAAAGATAGATACACTGATGCTATTTTAAAAAATAAATAAAAAGAAGTATCTCAAGTCACTTGTTTTTCTATTTAAGGGACTTGGAGTTTTTACATCTGGTTCCAACAAACTCTGCATCTGGTCTTTGAACAGACAGCTCTGATCCCTGGGCTGTGGCAATGGTTCAAGCAAACCTATGAGTATGAAAGCTACTGTGGGTCTTATGTCCAGAGTCCTCAGTAGGCCAGGTGTGGTTCCTGACCCCTAGCTGGAAGATGAAGAGAAAGGTGCCAGTCTGGCACCCTTATGGATGAATCTGTTATTCTGGTCTCCATCTGTCTGCCCCTTCTGTTACAGGAGTGCCCCTGACAAGGAAGCCTGAGTACTCAAAAAATGTGGACAGATGAGAGAATTCTAACAGTTCAAGATCAGGATCTGCAAAATGTGCATCCTTCCAGCACCTCCACAGACAGCCTCATGAGGTTGGGTGGTTGGAACATGGGCTTCTGTGACTAAGACTTTTGGGGTCCCAAAGGTATTTCATACTTTTCCCAACCTTGAACACAAACCAGTGGAGACATGTCATTTCAACCACAACTTCCTTCTTGAAAGGGTAGTCCCTGTTAAAAACCTAGTGGGATTCTGGATATAAAAAGGTTGTCTTGGTGAGGAACTTAGGGAAAAGGAATTGGGAAGATTTGAATTGCTCAGCACAGTAGAGAAGAAGCTGGCTTCTCAGTCAATCGAGGAAGGAAGGGTGAGGTGGAGGGATGGGAAGGGAGTAGCAGGCATAAGCTAGATTAGATAGCGGTGGGCTAGTGAGCTGTGTGGGGCTGTGTAGCCACTGAGAAACCCTGGGGGTGGTGAGAGAGCCAAAATAACTTTTCAGAACATTTCAGAAATGTGATTTAAAATTGTTTGTTATGTGATGTAACCTCTCCCCTGTGACCCACAAACCTTTATTAAAAGTTCTGCTACATGTTACAGCCTTATTTTTGTGATTGCTTTAGAATAGGGGTGAGAATTGAAAGGAGAAGGGGCTGAATTGACAGCAGGAACTAAAGAAACAGTCACAAGACCAGAATAGTAAATAAAATTCCAGACAGGGCAAAAACTAGAGCCAGAGGCAACCATGAAAATCTAAGTTCTCTCAGCAAGTCACAGAAATCCTGGGGAGGGCATTGGACTTTCCACAGGACATGGGAATTGGAGCCAATGTCATTTGAATCTCAAAGGACAAGCTACCTCAGCTGACATTAGGTTACAAACAGGCTTTGCCTCTCCAGCTGAACTAAACCTTGCAAAACATAAAATGTGTCACATGCACCTTTGCCGTCCAGAGCCTTAGCACAGGGACTGCACACAATAGTGGCCAGTAAGTGAGTGAATGGTCCATGAATGCCCTGGATGCTCCCTGGGAGCTGGCAGAACCTAATGCTTAGGTAGAACGTGGAGCAGGAAAGCCATCTGGCTGGAGACTTCTCCTTCAGCCCTCCTGCTCTCCACCCTCTCACCCATCAGCCCTATCCCAATGGCCACTTGACATCAGCTCTGCGGCCTGAAGTTCTTGTAAACAGGCAAGGCCCAGGCCGAGATGGTAGCAGAGGAAATCACAAGAGTTATGCTGAAACCAGACGGCGCTGAGTCAGTTCTGCCCCGTGTGAAGTCAAAGAAGCAAACACTGCCCCTTGCGAAGGAGCTTCTGGTCCAAAGGGCCTGGGGCAGGGGCAGTGAGTGACTGGGCTATCTCGGGCCCCGGACTTGTCCTAGGAATGGCTATAAGATGTGTCATGTGGAGAGCTCTGGTTTTTGTTCCCAAGCACCCCTCTTACGCCCCTCTGAGGCCTCTCCCAGAAGCCCGCAGCTCAAGAATCCTCAGTTCGTTGGAATCTTTGCACGAACCACGCGCTGCTCACAGGGCTGATGGCGCCACCTGGTGGCCCAAAGGGTCCGGCTCACCCTGAGAACTTCACAAGCCGCGAGCAAAAGGAAGAGGGGCGGCTTCTGCGGCCCGGCCCAGCGTGGTGACATCAAGACACCGCGCCTACTCTCCCCGCCCCTTCCCCCCGCCCCGCACTCCCCGGAGCTGCCAGTACTTGACGTGGCGTCACTGCCCTCTACCCTTACATTGCGTGCGTGTTTGCGTGCAGCGGAGGTGGCGGCGCGGGCAGCTCGGCGCTCGGCGCTGCTGTTTTTGGTGCTCCAGTGGCCGGTGTCGCGGGCAGGTTGTCTTAGGCTGCCGAGTAGACCAGGCGCCGGCCACAGCACCTCGGAAGCCGACGCAGCTGGACGCGCGGCCCGGCGGGAGGGTGGGCGAGCGCGTGTCGGAGGGCGCCGCGCGGCCGGGCGAGCGGGCGCCCGTGAGGGGAAGAGGCGGGGGCGGCGGGTCAGCCGCGGGCCGGGCCGGCCGGGGGATGTCGATGCCTGACGCGATGCCGCTGCCCGGGGTCGGGGAGGAGCTGAAGCAGGCCAAGGAGATCGAGGACGCCGAGAAGTACTCCTTCATGGCCACCGTCACCAAGGCTCCCAAGAAGGTGCGGGGGCTCCGGGTGGTGGCGGGGGCCCAGGCTCCGGCCTCGCGGGGTGGGTGCGAGCAAGCCCGGGCCCAAGCTCCGGCTAGTTCAGGACTTAAGGGGCCAGGGTTTGGGGTGACCAGGGACGACTGAGGTGGTGAGCGGAGGGAGGCGGCTGAGCGGCCCCAGGCCTATCCCGGGCTGAAAAGGCCGCCCCTGACCTCGCTTTCCTTTGTCCCTCGGCCCTGCTCCTCCGGGATCTTTTTGAAACCCGACAGGGCCGGGCCTTAAATTTGCAGCTGACTTTTTCTGGTTGAAGGATGTCGAAGACGAGAGTGGGAGGGGGCGAACCAACTCAGCTGACCTCTGTGACCAGTCCAGGGAATTGGGGGCGTTAGAGAAAACCTCCCTTTAGGTGAGTGGGTAAATCTGGCAGAACTTCCGTCAAATCTTTTCGAGCAGTGGCCGGTTTATCCAACAGCTGCGTGATAGCTGGGAGGCAAGAGAAAAGCTAGCTAGCTTTATGCAGGTGAAGGCAATGAGGGCAGCATGAGATTGAAAATCTACGGTTTTCGCCTTGTGTGGTCTTCCAGTTGCTTGGACATATGTAAGAAATTGACATTTGGAGGTTTGTGACAGCAGACACTGTCATGGATACACGTTGATCCCAGAGTCATGTGAATAGATCACTTAGGCATCCCTTGAGAAAGGAGCTTGGGTGGGTTGGAGCAGTGGGTGGTAAGGAACGATTGCTCATTCTTTACTGCACTTACTGAGGCGGAACAAGTTTAGTCTATTGTGCTGTGGGTTGAGCTCAAAGGACATTTTTCTGTTGCTCTTGTAAATGGTAACCTTTGGAGGTTTTAGTATAACTAGCTCTCTGCGTGGTGGAATTGGGATCCCTAGTGCCTTTTGATCATTTACTCCCAACCACATCTTGACTTTCTACATACTTGGCACCCAATTAACAGTAGACCAGAGAACCTTTGCAAGGAGGTGACCTTCCTGAAGCCAATGAGAATCCAGATAAATATTTTTCTCATGGATGAGGACAGAGTGTTTCAAGGCTCTCTCTCTGCCTGCAGTGTTTAATAGGATGCAGGGCTTGTATAAGCTGAACAAAGCAAAGTTTGCAGGAATAGTTACAGTCCTGGAGGCTCCTACACCTGAGCTAAACTGTCTTAAGTGTGAGAAATGTGTGTTTTTTTTTTTAAGTGAATTAAGGTACCACTCCAGAAATCAAAAGCAAGATTGAAAAGACAAAGCATCATGTGTGCTTTAGCTCTGTTTTCTCACAAAATTAAGATTTTACCAACAATTCATTTAAAAGATTGTGGAACGTCCCTTGATTCTAAAAAGTCTGATTAACCTTATGTTTAGTACTCTCTGCTCAGCTGACTGCTTTGTTGAGGCAGTAACCCCCAGTTATCTGCACTATTCTTTGGAGAAATAGTCACACTTATAAGTAGAATGCTTCAGAGTGTTACCTCAAGTGAATTAGGGGAAGAATGGGAAAGCCCAGATACCTTAATTCCCAGACTTTTCCTTTCCCTGTTAACCCATCTTCTTTTGTCTAGTTGCTTCAGAGGATTAGACATCTTTATTGTTACTTGCCTTTATTTTAGTAAGCCTGTATTCTTGCAAGTACCATTGTTGATAGGAGAAAGTCTGTATTGTAGATTGTAAACTTCCATAAAGGCAGAGACTCTTGTTCACTATTGTATCTGGTGTGCCTAACCGTGTATCTAGCATTTAGTAGGTACTCAAATTTTTTTTGGTACTCAAATATTAATTGCCCACCTGGCTAACTAGTAACTGAGATATCCATGTGGCTGCCTACCAGGAATAAACATATCCCTTTTCCTCTCTTCCCAGGAGGAATGTTGCTAATGTGTATTATTATCAGGCCAAGTGCTAATGATTTTAGACTCATATTCCATTAGCTAAAAGAAGCAGCCTCTGCCAGGAATGTGGGAAGACCCTGTTGTAAGTTTCCATTTACTGGTAAATGTGCCCCCGTGTTTCTTATCAATCTTGCTCTGAGCTTTACTGTTTAGCATTTACGCAGCACTTTGTATTAAAATGGTTTATGATGACAAATTACTCTACCCCTAGTGATGATAAAAGGCATTTATTTAGTTAATGGATCAGTTGAGGACTAGTCAAGGTCACATAGGGAGTCCTAGGTAATCTGTTTTTCACTTCAGCTGAATTGGACATTATGACTAAGTCACTTTTGTACCTGTGCCATGTGTTGATAATGTGAGAAAGCATGGGAAAAGTAAGGAAAAAAGTAACTTTGGCATGGTACTGAATGGTGTGAGAAAAAAATCTCTTCAAATGTGCAGTCCTTTACCTGTGAGAATTCTAGTCTGGCTGTAGACCAAGTAATCCTTGGATCATTTCAAAGCCCAGAGGCCCCTCAGGAACTGAAGACATTCCTAATGCCAGAAGATATAGGTTACTTCAAGGTGACCTTGATGGTCCTCAGTCAGCTCAGATCCCAGTATAACTTTCTGGTCAGCCTTTATTCACTTCATTTGCTTTGAGGTAGAGTAGATGTCCATCAATTAAAACATAGATATCTGTATTCTTCAGTTATAATCATGACTTAGTTTTGTATGCCGTCGGGTCTACAGCAGTGCTATGAACATAATAGGACTTGTTGGTTTGATTCAAAGTTTGAGACGTCTGGGTGTCAAGAAGCCAACTGGTAGTCAGCCATACAGACATCTCAGTTAAATTAATTAGCTTCTGTGCTTCAGTTTCCTCATCTGCCAAATAAGTGCCTATTGTTTGGAACAGGTAGAGATAGGGGCATGTTGGGAGTTAAGATAGCAAAAATTATTTTTAAAAAGAATTCTGTTAGTATATTTATACTCGTAATGAGCATTTGAGGTGGCTTATAACACAGGACATATATATGATATTAATGTAAATAGGAAGTCAAAACTATAGAAAGAAGGAAAAAAATATCATTAATCCCGAAGGCTGAGGTAGTTGATGAGGTTGATCATCACATGAACTCTTAACTTCCTGGCAGCCAGAAAATAAAGAGAATCAGTCTCCTTAGCAGGCATGGGAAATAATACATGCCAGTTCCTCAGGAAGACAACTTTTCTTGACACGATAGTATGATTCACATGGTAAGGCTTGTTCACAACTGTCACTGGTGATTTCAGATGGTATGGCTAGGAAAATTTGAGGTGAGAAAAGGAGACCTTGAGTTGTAAGAGTAAGTGTACATTGTACCACAACTGAAGACCCTTTTCTAATGTTAACAGTTATTAGTCAAACCAAATTGGTCATCTAGTTCCCCATAATCACTAGTTATTTATCCCTCTCTTCCTGATACTTTGTATTGCAGGGATGATAACTGTCAGTGGACCTTTGGAAATTAACACTGTCAAGTTGATTCTTTTTTCATAGAGTAAACTCAATCTCCAGTTTGCTGATGAAACCTCCTACAGTAAGCATGTTTCTCTGGAAGGCCTACCAGAATGTTTGCAGTTCTCTGAGCCTCTGAACATTGCGAGGACTCTCTGGAGTGATACATTAGACATTTGACCTAAGATCTGTGCAATCAGACCTTTATCACCAGGAAAATACAGGGAAGGAGAAGAAGAATACAAAAGAAGCTACTTTTGTTTATGGTATATTCTTTATTTGAATAAAGCATGTGTGGCACTAATTCATCAAAAGAGTCAGCTTGCGACTTAGGAAGCCCACCAAGTAGAGCCTCAGTGAGTACTGCATAGGTGTTTACTTGTTAGATGAAGTCCAGGATGCTCCTTTTCTCATTGGGGTTATCTTATGGCTAATGTTTGGTGCAGTTTTATAGAATTTACACCAGTACTTCTCAGGACCACTGAGAAGAGATTTGATAGGTCCACATTTCCTGTCTTCTCCACATCATTAGTATCTCTTGATTCTCTTTAGAGTGCTGCTGTTTTAGTAGTAGTCTTTGAAATAAGAGTCAGGGGTGCAAGAAGATCCTCCTTTTAAGATTTCTCCACAGATTCTGATCACCTCTCTTTTTTTGTTTGGTTTGGTTTAGTTACTTGCGCTCTAGTTTCCAAATTACTTTGTTCCAAGTTCCTTTAGACATTTAGCTTGTAACAGAGAAATCTGTTCATTGTCTAGATCCTTTGCTGGCAAGATTACAGATGTGTACCTTTTATCAGGAGGGTGTCATTTGGATCCAGTGTGTGTTACCCAATATATTCCTGTGAAGTTGTCTGTAAAGGTTATTTTTTTTTTTTTTTTTTTTTTTTTTTTTTTTTTTTTTTTTTTTTTGAGACAGAGTCTTACTTTGTTGCCCAGGCTAGGGTGAGTGCCGTGGCATCAGCCTAGCTCACAGCAACCTCAAGCTCCTAGGCTCAAGCAATCCTTCTGCCTCAGCCTCCCGAGTAGCTGGGACTACAGGCATGTGCCACCATGCCCGGCTAATTTTTTCTATATATTTTTAGTTGGCAGATTAATTTCTTTCTATTTTTAGTAGAGACGGGGTCTCGCTCTTGGTCAGGCTGGTTTCGAACTCCTGACCTTGAGCTATCCACCCGCCTCGGCCTCCCAGAGTGCTAGGATTACAGGCGTGAGCCACCGCGCCCGGCCTGTAAAGGTTATTTTGATACATAGAATCATGTAGGTCTTTAGATGCCTGTGACTCCTAGAAACTTTACTCTGCCACCTCCAGTAGTTAGTATCTGTAAATAAACCCGAATGCCCCCCTTGGGGTTGTTTTAAAGGAACTACCTGGTAAAGGAGAATCATACCTGTTTCTCAAGTTTGGGAATGTGAGTATTAAATTTTTATAAAGAAGGGCCACCTTTTTTATACTGAGCATGTAATTCATTATAATTCAGAAAGGAATAATAATTCAGAACACATTCTGCTGAGGTGGGTCAGAATCATCCCCATCATGTATGAAGGACAACACGTTTGCATAGACCAGAGTTTTTTCCAACCTAAAATCTGAAAATCCCAAGTTGAAGGCGAATTCTTAACACAAATTTTCCTTTCAGTTCTTGTCAGCGCTATTAGTGCCTTTCACGTGGTAAGCAGTAAATAAAAATTCACATAGAATTGTGGTCGCCTTTTCTCTTCTGACTCTTTATTTCCCTTTGACTCAGGTAGTTCTCTTATTGTCCTACTCTTGCTTGGCTGTTACATAAGACCCCTTTAACTTCCCCTTTTTGTTCCTAAAATTATGGGTAGTAGTACAATGTAAGTTCAGCACTTGATTTTGGGAGTCAGGTTTACCTTCAGTCTCTACCGTCTATGGTTGTGACCTTGGACAAGTGACTTAACCTGTCTGAGCCTCCATTTTCTCATCTATAAAATGAGGAATAATAGATTAGTTGAGAGGATTAACATTTAGTAAATATTAGTGTTTTTTTTTTTTATACCTAGAGTGATTATATATCCTGCTTTGCCAGGTACAGTTGTGGTTTATATCCATTAACCTAGCATGCTGACCAATGAGTGCCTTCTTACACTCTGAAAAGTACCCTGGTTTATATGGTCACCCTATTTATAACTTTCTGGATGATGTGACATGATAGTTCAAATGAGAGCAGCTAATTTTGAAATATTGCTAAAGAGCCAAAACAAAGATGTTCCTATTGGAACATCTATGTAGAGCTTATTTGTTGATTACAAGAGGGTGCATAGACAATGAGAGTTCTTAGAGCTTGTGATGGAAGTGAGATGTGCTCTTCCTCAAATTGCACTCATAGAATGTGGGTGTGTGTCAGACATTGAGCTAGGCTCAGTGCAGGAGTTTATTTCCTTAAACTGCAATAGTTTGGGGGTCTTCCCAAAACTAGAATCCTTGAATTACATGAAACAATTCAAAAGACTCTTCTGAACTGTGACTTACCATTTGATATAGCCACCTTCGGATCTTGTCTCTATGTACTCCAACTCCCTCCCCCAGGGAGTTTCACACTGCTCTTAACAGCCTGCTCCTAATTATGTATAACTGATTTTCTCCTGCAGAAATATGTCGCCTTTGCTCTATACCAATTACAGAACTAGGGTGGAGCACCCATGCCTTTGTTGAGACTCAGACTGGTTTCATTTTTGTTTCTATCTCTTCATTTTTCTAAAGGATTCACCCTGGTGCTTTAATCTCAGAGTGTGTATAATGATTGGTACTACCTAACAGTACAGACATGGGGCTTAATAATTTACTACGCAAATAAGACACACAGTAAAAAAGTTTAATGAACTACCAGTAATAGGTAGTAATTGAAATCCTGGGGAAGAGATTGGGAAAAGGACTTTGAGAGAACCACAAGTGTAAGACTACGCAAGCATGCTCCTGCTTTCTTACCACGAAAGCTCTAATGCCTCAGCTAATGTGCCTGTGTACTTAACCTGTGGGGCTTAATGGGCTTAACAGGTTCTTCTCTGCCAGCCCAAGCCAGTTCACTTCTTTTAAAATGGACACCCTGTACTTTGTTGTGTGATGGAAATGAGGCTTAATAAACAGAGGGGTTTGGAACTGCTCACTGTTCCATGCTTGTTCATCTTGGACCTGCCTCAGGCTTAGTTCTTTACAATCCGAAGAACTGCCCAGCAAGAGCACACCCTATCATTTAGATGTTTTCTCTTCTCTCCTGAACCTGTGAGTGGACGATGGCATCAGTGGAATCCCACTGAGTCTGTGTGCTCAGGGTGCCAAGGAAAGTGTTAATGTGCTGATCTGCAATGTCACTGTGTGAGCTAGAAGGTAAATTCGTGAGTGTCAGAGTGAAGGGGCTGAAGGCCTGGAGAAGATGAGTATAACCATTTTTCATTCACTTAGACCTCCTGAATGAAGCTGTTCTTGCTGAATTTTGAGCAATGACAGGATTTTGGAAGTTTTTAATAAATGGCTCCGACTCTTGTAGTACTTATTAATTGTATTAAGGTGAACCTTTTGGGCACAGGTTTCCATGGACATAATGGGAATTACTTTATCCCTTTCCTCCAGACTTAGCTTGACTTCAGATTAAAGCTTTTGAGCCATGACCTATTTCCATTATGGTCCCCAAAGCCTGACATTAAAAAAAAAAAAAAAAAAAAAAAAAAAAGACCTATCAGACATGTTAATAGGACAGAGATTCTGATCTGCCCTCTTTGACCAGTGCCACCTCATCTCCTTCCTCGAGGACTTTAAGGAACACTTATTTGGGCTTTCACAACTATTAGCTTTATTTTGGAGATGCAAAAAAGAGACATTCACCTTGATTTTTCAAAATGTACACCCCCATCTCTGTTTCCAATTTCAGAAGAGAGGTCAATAGACAGATAAATTTGTGTGCAAGGTAGAGAATTAAAATAGGCTTCTCTTTTCCCCATTTGAAGAAATGCTCTTGAGAGTCCCTGGATGAGAGACTCTAGAACAATAATTCTTAAACTTTTGAGTTTCAGATCCTTTGAAGAATTTTATGAAAATCATGGTTGTTTCCTCAGAAAAATTCAGGAGCACAAAAATTTCTGTATACTTTCGGAGGATTTATGAGACTCCTGAAACTCATTCATAGATCCTGGGTTTAAAAGACCCTGATTTAGAAGGTTAGGCCTCTAAGTCACAGTACCTCTTTCTGTTACATGTCCAGAAACTGCTAAGAGATTGTTTCCAGCCTGCAGTTTGTCCTTGTGGCTTGGAATAAAGCTGAGGTTGTTGGTGTTTTCACCCCCCTCTTTGGGATGCTCCTCGGCTTCCCAAGAGACTCATTATATTAATAAATGCCTTGAGGGTTCAACTCAGGCACACTCAAGGCAGCATTTCAGCTACTTTTGGAGTTTTTTGTAGTATCTCGACCCCACTGCTCTTCATATGAAGTGTGGATGCCCCTAACGCTCTAGGGCAGTTTCCATAAGAGTGTTTGGAATACTAGACTGAGTATAAACAAAATAATTCGCTTCCCTGTGTCTCTCAAAAATATATTTCACTGTAGTACTTCTCAAACTGTTTTAAAGACTGATGATATTTGAATCTTATCATTTGATTTCTCTAGATGGAATATATTGAAGGCAAGGACCATATATCACACATATATACACAGGTATATATATATATTATATAGTGCCTGGCACATAACACTATCATTAAATGTTTATTGAATAAAATAATGTAGATGATCATCCCTAGGAGAAAGTAAGTTGAACTTGTGGTAGCTTTGACTCACTTTCCCTTTCAATTGGCCAGGGGTATTTTTCTAACTTAGATCCCTCCCACATGGGTGATAAGGAAGTACCAAGAAGTACAGGTGAGAAATTCCAACACCTTAGTAGATCCCTTTATAAGTCTGAATACATGCCTCCAGCTGCTTAATACAGTGCCTGTGGGTTTAGGGATATCCTTAGACATAATGAGGTGGGGGGGTAACCTGAATTTCTCACCATTGAAACAAGTTTTAAACACTTAGCATCAGGGACACTGCCCAAAGTTGAAACTAGTGTTCTGGTTTACACATGCTTTTGATTTAAGGAACAGGGACGCTTTCACTTAGGGTGTTTGAGGTTTGGGGGCCAGTGAGTAGTTGAGCAGTTTCATTTTGGAACACTGAAAGTAATAAACACCAAAGCTGGTGGTGAGCAAACTTCTAGTTCTTACTCTGCCACCCTGGCTGCCCCTTCTGAGCCAGACTGAGCTTGATGCTCAAAAGCTGTATGTGCCCTTGCCTTTGAAACACACCTTCTTTATAATTACAATCTTCTGGGAAATGAGCCAGTGTTTGTCCTAGTCAGAAGCTCAGGCTGTAGTTGGCACCAAATTTTTTGTGTTTTCTTTCCTTAAAGTACATGACTTAGGCAGGATTTATGGGAAAAGGAGACCTTCAGAATTTTGCTGCTTTGGAAGTTGAAATAGGTGATTTGTAGAGATAGCAGATGTGTTCATTTGCTCTGGTAACTAATTCTGTTTCCTGTTGGTAGCTAGTTGGTACCCAACTTCTAATTCAGTACTTGAGTTTTTATTGCCCAGCTTTGAGCCCCAGACTTCTTAGCAAGCAAGACATGAAGATTCCCAGTGTTCACTTATGGGGAGTAGCCCAGCTGGCTTGTCATGCTGGACTAGATGAATTGTGAATGTTAATTATACTGATCAATACAGTGGCCTTGGTAACAGGCTTGTAGCTGCTGTAGAATCTGTTTACTTCAGGTTTGTAACAGAAAAGAGACCAGGCTGGTTTGGGACATGGTGTTCTCAGTGTAATTAGCTGTATTGTAAGTCCTAGGAAAATGCATCTTGGAGGGGCTGACCTTATTGCACCCTTTCCCCAGGATTTCCCAGAGGGAAGCATTATTCTGGGGATAGTTTCTGTTCATGTTTGCCAATTGAGGTTGGCAAAGGCTTGGTTCTTAGTGGAGGCAGGGTTAAAGGATGTTTACAAATCATAAAGGTTAGAAGGAGAGCGCTTGTATTGAGGAGCACCTTATTTCTCTACCTAGTTTGTATGGAGGCAGGGTTAAAGGATGTTTACAAATCATAAAGGTTAGAAGGAGAGCGCCTGTGTTGAGGAGCACCTTATTTCTCTACCTAGTTTGTAATTAGGAGTGAATAGTTGTGATGAGATTAGTTTCAGCCTATGCATTCAAGAGAAGGAACTCCTGTTTGGGCAGTAGGGGGTTCATAATTCTGCACATTCTTTTCTGACTCTACAGCAAGGGGATTAGCTGAGTGCTTGGCATGTTTGGAATGAGAGCACTTTGCCAATTTTTACTGAATTTGGACCAAGCCATTGTAAAAATATGGTCTCTGTCTTCCTCAGACAAGCTCTTTGTCATGTTCTCTTAACCCTTTGTGGAGCCATCTGATGGATTGTCTGTACCTGACAGGTGGAGTTGTATGAAAGGTAGATACCCTACTTCCTTTGTCTTACCTGTTTTATTTCTGAACAAGGCATATCTAACCCACTTGTTCCCTGTCTTCCTTAAGTCACTTTATCAGGAGCCTGGTAAACTCAGTGTGCTTGTGTTTGGTTTTTCAGATTCTGCTTAACATAATTTCTTAGATCAGTACTTCTCATGGGGTGGGGAGGAATAGAAGCTATCAGTCACATAGGGAGCTTTTTCAAAATATTCATTAACTGGGCCCTAAACTAGACTAACTTAATCAGAATTAGGGCTGGGTAGGTGGAGAATGGGGTGATATTTTGAAACAGCTTCCCCAGATGAAAATCCCAGATTTAGAACCACTCTTTTAGATTACCTAGCAAGACTCTCCAAAATTGTTACAAAATCTGATATTGAGATGGTAATGCAGCTACCACCTATGTTGGATGACTTCAATCATGAGGAAAAATTTTGTGCCTTGTGTGAAAGGTCCTAAGAATAGTCTACCCTTACTCTTCTTTGTGGCATTCAAACTAAGCCCTAAGCCATGACCAGAAGTCATGCAGTCCTGTCTCTTTAGGATTGAGGACCTGCTATGTACCAGGACCTGTGTGTGCTAAGCATTTAGGATGCATCAGTGAACAAAACAAAGATTCATACTCTGTAGAGTTTACATTCTTGTGAGGTTATTATTTGGATCATTTAAGTCTAGTATAGGGGTTTTTAACCATTTGGGGTTTGGAGCCCTGTCAGAGATGTGTTCATATTCCAGAATAATGCATATACAGTCATGTGCCACTTAACGATGGAATACATTTTGAGAAATTTTGTCATTGTGGGAACATCACAGAGCGTACTTACACAAACCTGGATAGTATAGCCTACTACACACCTAAGCTATGTGGGTCCTATTGTGCCCAGGTTGCAAACCTGTATAGCATATTACTTTATTGAATACTGTAGGCAATTTGAACACAATGGTAAGTATTTATGTATCTAAACAGAAAGGCTACAGTAAAAGTATGGTATTATATAAAAGATAAAAAATGGGCAGGGCATGGTGGCTCATGCCTGTAATCTTAGCACTTTGAGAAGCCACAGCAGGAAGATCACTTGAGGCCAGGAGTTGGAGACCAGCCTGGGCAACATAGTGAGACCTCTTCTCTACAAAAAAATAGAAAAATTAGCTGAGTGTGGTGGCGTGCACCTGTCCCAACTACCTGGGAGGCTGAGGTAGGATGATCGCCTGAGCTCAGGAGTTCAATGCTGCAGTAAACTATGATTGTTCCACTGCTCTCTAGCCTGGGTGACAGCAAGACCCTGTCTCAAAAAGAAAAAAAGAAAGAAAGAAAAGAAAAGAAAGAAAAAATGGTATGATGGTATGCCTATATAGGGCACTTACCATGAATGGAGCTCGCAGGACTGGAAGTTACATTGGGTGAATCAGTAGTAAGTGAATATAAAGACCTAGGGTATTACTGTACACTACTGTAGACTTTATAAACACTGTACACTTGGTCTACACTAAATTTATTTTTTAAAAATTTCTTTTCAATATTAAATTTACCTTACCATACTGTAACTTTTTTACTTTATAAACTTTTTAATTTTCTTTAACTTCTTGACTGTTTTGTAACAGTACTTAGCTTAAGACACAAACATATTGTACAGCCATATAAAAATATTTTCTTTATATTTTTATTCTATAAGCTTTTTTCTATTTTGAAAATTTCTTTCCATATTCACACTGAAATTTTTATTTTTTAGATTTTTTTTGTTAAAAACTAAAACACACCACCTTAGCTTAGGACTACATGGGGTCAGGATCATCAGTATCTCTGTCTTCCATCCTTCCATCTCCACATCTTGTCTTACTGGAAGGTCTTCAGGGGCAGTGACAGGCAGGGAGCTGTCATCTCTTATGATAACAGTGCCTTCTATAATATCTCTTGAAGGACCTGCCTGAGGCTGTTTTATAGTTAACTTTTTTTTTATAAGTACACTCTAAAATAACGATAGGCCAGGCGTAGTGACTCACACCTGTAATCCTAGCACTCTGGGAGGCCAAGGCAGGAGGATTGCTTGAGCTCAGGAGTTTGAGACCAGCCTGAGCAAGAGTGAGACCCCGTCTCTCCTAAAAATAGAAAAATTAGCCGGGTGTTATGGTATATGTCTATAGTCCCAGCTACTGAGGAGGCTCAGGCAAGAGGGTCGCTTGATGCCCAGGAGTTTGAAGTTGTAGTGAGCTCTGATGACACCACTGCACTCTACCCAGGACAAGAGATTCTGTCTCAAAAAAAAAAAAAAAAATGACAAAAAGTATCGTATAGTAATTACATAAACCAGTAACATAGTCAATTATTATTATCAAATATTATGTACTGCATATAATTGTTTGTACTGGACTCTAAACAACAGGCAGCACGGTAGGTTTGTTTACACCAGCATCACCATAAACGCTTGAGTAATGCATCGCACTACAACGTCTCTAGATGATAGGAATTATCATCTTATCCGTTATATTCTTATGGGACCATTGTTGTATATATGGTCGGTCATTAACCAAAATGTCATTGTGGAGCACATGACTATATACATAACAATTTGCATATGAGAGGGAGTTGGCAGCCTGAAGCCCATCCATGGACCATAGGCAAAGAACCTAGAATCCTTGTCAGAATTGAGGACGTTGTGATTGGGATAAAGCCAGGCCCTGGGTTAGGTGTTTGAGAGTATTATATCCTAGCCAGACTGGGTTGTAGTTTTTGATCTATACAGTCAAGGCAGTTTGCAAAGAAGTCAAGGGTATCTCTAGAAAAAAGAGAGAATAGCCAGGCCTCCTCTAAGCCAACAGCATTTCTTGAGTCTGTATTTTACGTGAAATGCTAAGAATCATTTTGATTCTGTCCTCATCCCCACCTCTAGTTTCTGGTTGGCTGTGCTTCCTATACTCAGTGGATTAAAAATCAGGTCAAAGAAATAAGAATTCCCCTACCATGCTAATTTATATTATGAATTCCTAGACTGAAGTGATAGTAAAATTACAAACATCATGGCAGGATGTTTTCGTGAAATTCTAGCTTCAAAAACACAGTTGATTTGAGAGGCTGATGAAATGGCCAGAGCAAAGATTAGAGGAAAATGATAGGAAAAAAAGAGGACAGAACTCAGAAAGACAGTTGACTAAGCTGGTAAGCCAGAAGGCCAGGAGAGCAGCTTCCTCCATAAGCCAAAGTGAGCAGATCTGAGGCACATACACACACACACACACACACACACACACACGATTCCTCTTTAGTCTTGAAAGGGTCTGTCAGTGTGCCTCTGGGTTAGCACAGTGTGTAACATGTATTGCAGAAACATGAATGACATTTCATTTGGGGCACTGGGAGAGAGAATTATGTAGAAAGACGGCGGAATTTAGAGGTTGGAGTACATAGAGTCCTGTGCCAATTCTACCTTTACTTCCCTGAAATCTGATCTTTAGTATAACCACAGGCCAAGACCTCTTTACTTTAGGGTAGTCTTTACAGGGATATTCTTGTTGCTTTGACTGAGATAGAAGGGGACATTTCCGTAGAAGGGGACACTGAAAGATAGCTGAATAAGGACTATTCAAGGCCATCCAGACTAAACTTGTATAAATTCTGATCTCATTAGAGAACAGAGTCCACAGTCCTTCCCAGAGGAGTCGGGAGGCTCTAGAGCAGGGGTCCTCAAACTTTTTAAACAGGGGGCCAGTTCACTGTC
>VBSM01000729.1:18562453-18587200 GCA_008086735.1 Cheirogaleus medius | reverse complement strand
AGACTCTTACTCAAAAAAAAAAAGAAAAAGAAAAAGAAAAACTGTTCTGCTAGGAAACCTTGCAACTGGCTATTTATACAAGGACATCTCATTGTTTGCTCAATGATGCTTTAAAGCTGAAGCTGCCTAATCTAGGGGAATATAATCATACCAATTATCTTTATATTTTTAAAGAAACTTTAAAGTGACCAGAGGCATTCCAGACCTCACTTCCTGGGACTATAGTTTTTCATTTCTGTTCAGCTTGTGAAGCTATTTAAAACCTGCTTACTCAGTTTTTGGAAAAATTCTATTCCTAAAAACCATGTAAGTGGAAATTTTTCTTCATTAATTGAATACTTTATTTTACATTTTTGAACTTTATTAAGGTATAATGGACAAATAAAAGTTATATGTATTCAAGATGTACAATGTGATGTTTTGATATATGTGTACATTGTGAAATGATTACCATAGTCAAGCTAATTACCTATCCATTATCCACTGCACTCCAGCTAGCCTGGTTGACCGTGTCTCAAAAAAAAGAATAAACATATCCATCACCTCACAGTTAACTTTTGTGTGTGTGTAGTGAGAATACTTAAGATCTATTCCCTTAGAAATTTTCAAGTATATATATAATATATATATATTATATATATTATATATATATTATTATTAAGTGCATATATATTAAGTGCATATATATATTATTATTAAGTGCATTATTATTAAGTGCAGTCTCTGCTATACAATACCTCTCTAGAACTTACTCATCTTATGACTGTAAGATTATACCCTTTAACCAACATCTCCCTGTGTTTCTCCCCTCTGCTGAGCCCCAACCCCTGGTATCCACTCTTCCCCTTCATGTTTCTATGAGTTTGGCTTTTTTAGATACCACATATAAGTGAAATTATTTAATTGAGTACTTTAAATATCTACCATAGTTATGAAATCAAGATTCATTGATCATTTATCATGTTACTTAAATCAAGAATACTTCAATTAAATTAATAGCCTTATAAGAACTTTAAGTTAGTAGAGTCAGAGAGGTGGTACCAGAAAGTGAAAATACATTAATGACAAAATTTGTCTTTTTTTTTTTTCTGATTTGGGGTCCCTAAATTTACTACAACTCTTTTTGTATTGGGGAAATTCAACTTCACTAGATCTTTTAGACATGGTAGTAATATAAAATGTGAGATGACTTGGAGAGGGTGCTTTTTGAGTGGCACACCATAGATGAGAAAAGGAACCTAGTGGAATGTTTTCAATTTAAGGGCATATTCTCGGATTGTGATAAGTGTTAGTGTGTGAAAGAAAAAAAAATCCCTTATTACTATTTAGCACATAAATAAATCCCTTTTAAAAGCACATTTAAATATATATTCTCTGTTATATGTTTTAAAGTATGGTAACTTCTCATGAAAATAACCAGTGAGTTTCCCAGGTGACCAAAAAAAAAACAAAAAACTTATTGGTCAGTTTAACCATACCAAATTGAAAATCTCCTTGTGTAAATGCAGCTAGAATTGATTTAAATAGGAAATTCTGAGTTAATTTCTTTTGTCCTAGTAAAGTGGTCAGGATTAGATTGCTTATACATTCTTCTTCTCACTCCACCCCCCAAAAGACAATGGATATGCCAGAATGGAATATTTTGCCTCCATGTTGTTTGGGCTCTACTATTCACACCCTTTCCAAGCTAAGGAGTTGATGGATATAATGCCTCTCAATGGCAATTCATTGGCAACTTTAAAACATTATATTTTTGTCTGTATCATTTCACTTCTCCCAAAATTAATTAAGATTTTCTTCCTAAAGCTGACAAATGTTTATCTAGTATTGTAAGCTCAGAAAGCTTTAATACAGCGGTAGACCTTTCTGTAAACTGACCCATCGAAAATAAAGAGGAAAGCTGCTGTTTCCCCAGCCTATTCCAAAAGAAGGAAAATAGTACAGAGCTTGTGGGTGCTTTTTGTTTTTTGCTTTTTAAATCTCAGTGTGGGTAGCAAATTGCTTGAAGCAAGTCACTTAACCCTCACCCATGTTCTGTTTTCTCATCTGTGAAGTGTAGATGCAGCACTCAAAGGATTCCAGAATGTTTTGAAACTACAAATCCTCTGTAAACTGTAAGTCACTGATGTTGAGACAGAGCACTTAAACTGGAAAGTCATAGAGATCTAGGCATTCAGGATATTGTTGTTCACCATACTAGTAAGTGTGAATTTCAAACTTGTTTTTGAATCAGCTTTAAGTAAAAATCTTGATCTAGTGCTTTCAGGTGGTTTTATCAGTGAGGCTTGTTCTTTGTATACCAAGAGTTAAACAAAAATGGTTTGAAAATATTTAGATTAATGATGTTCTAGTAGTAGTATTTATTGATAAAATTTGCCCAAATAACATCCTATACAAAATTTAATTTTGACTTTTGGTTTGCCATACAACACATAGCAAGAAATCTTTATCCTTGTACTTTTGTCTACTTACCAGAAAATAGCTGTTCAGAAAGTCATAGGTGAGGAAAACTGAAACTTCTGTATTCTGGTCTTGGGAGGTGGAGAGGATGGTGGAGTTGTATGTTATTCATTCATTCTAGAGCAACAGGTAATGTCACAATCAACAGTTCTTTTCAACCAGCTTATTTCTTACAAGTCATCTAAGGTCATGATTTCATACTGATATTTTAATCTAAAATTGAACATATACATATCAAGTTGTTTGGTATGTGTTTGCCTTTCTAGTCAAGAAGAATGGCAATTACTGCCTCTCTAGAATGAAAAATATACTTATGTTTTAGAAATAGTTTGACGTGACCGACTGATAGATAGAGGCTTAATAGTTTTTGTTTTGTTTTTAAGAACTGTGGAAACTAAAGTCAGCTGCAGCTGATCTTTAAAAGGATTTCACTTTGTTCTTTGAACTTGAAAATATGCATTCTAACTACAAAATGGATTCTGAAAGCCCCATTAACCCAGTCACATTTGGAAACAATACACGTCACTGTATAGTCACTATTTAACATTAGGTCCTTAAAATCAGATTTATTTAATGTTGAGTTTTGAGGTCTTTTTCCTTCCCTAAACCCATACTTTATGGGAAGCAGTGGATAGTGACTAAAAAAACTGATATGGTTTCTGTCTCATTAATGTTTGTTGGATGTTAGCCTGGGATTCAGAACACCAACCCTCATAGACTTGGCTGCCACTAATTGGGAGCTGCTTGTAATTCTTCTGGCCAACTAAGTACTGCTTGGCAAGGACTTTCCATGTCTTTTACCTCTAGTTAAGACATAGTCTAGCCTTCTCAAATGCTAAGCTGACTCAACAGCTGGGATTCACTCAGTAAAGGAAATATGTGAATTTAGTTTGAATTTGTAAAATGTAATTGGCTTTCAACCTCACTTGAGCTAGGCTTCCAGATCTATGAAGGAAAAATTGTTTTTATACATTGCTAATCATGTTCCTTTTTCATAATATGAAGAAATCACACAGATGGCATTTGTTTAATCTGTGTGGCTACCTTCCAAAATGCCAGAGATCCCATCTTCTAAAGCTATCCAGTGATTGCTTGCATTTGGTGTTAAATTTTCTTCCCATAGACATGGATTTGAAGAATACAGATTTGCCTATTTGTAAGCAATTGACAAGTTTTTATCTTAAAAAAGAACATCCCAGCATACCTTGCAGTAGGGTTTGCCAATTTAACTTCTTGTGCGCTTCATTTAAAATCAAGGTTGAAACCAGGCTCTGTGGCATGTGCCTGTTGTAGCAGGAGGAGCACTTGAGCTCAGGAATTCGAGGCTGCAGTGGACTACAATCTACCTCTTATTACAAACTTACAAACATATAGTAACCTGCCTTGGTCTTTCCTTGATCTTTCCCAACAATCAAGAATTGTTGATTCTTATACTCTGAACCAATACAAAGTGATTTCCAAGTGGAAAAAATCAGGTATAGAATATATTTTCCCTCTCTTACCTTTTGATTAAGAGAGGGAAAATAAGAATATAAATACATATTTTCTCCCTCTCCTCTCCCCCAAAAAGCAACAAAAGGATAAACCAGAAAGCAGTGAAAATGGTGGGGGGGAGGTTGAGACATAAATGTTTTATATGTCAAAAATAAGATTAAAGCAAAGAGAAAAATAAGGAACCTTTAAATTGTTTACAAACACAAATGAACCTAACTAAACTATCAAATCTAACCTAACCTAATATATCAAATTGATTACACAGTCACCCAGAAAACTGTACTTTGACTATGCAGACTATGCATTCTTTATGAAATATATTCTAAGGACAAAAGTTTTTAATGAAATCTTGACACGTCATTCAGTAAATTATGGTTAGTAATAAGATTATTCTTGTCATTTTGAAACTATCTGTATTACAGAATAAAATGGATAAATAAACATTGTTATTAAAGAGCAAGGACTGTACTAGATTAGCAGAGGCTAAAGAAACTTAACAAATGCATTTAATGCACCTTGATTCCAAACTGGGTTGGAAGGGCGTGAGGAGGAGAGTGATGGGTCCACAACTATAAAAAGTTATTCTTGAGAAAATTGGGGAAGTTTGAATACAGTCTGGATATTTGATGATATAGAATTATTAACATTCTTAAGTGTGATATGTCATCATGGTTCTGTAGGAGGATATCCTTATTCTTAGAAGATGCATTCTGAAGAATTTATTGGTGAATGTTTGCAACCCTTTTTTTTTTTTTGCAGGACCATGTGAAAGTATGCATGTGTATGTGTGTATATATACAGAGAAGAAAACCTAATATGGAAAGTGGAAAGATTCAATCTAGGTGGAGAGTATACAGGTGTTCATTATATTATTCTTTTAAATTTTTTATATGTTGAAAATTATCATAATAACGTTAGGAAGAATGTACAACAGTGGTGCTAGTGGGGGAAGACCATAGTGTATCACCAAAAAGTAATGAGTATGTTTCAGGAACTAGGATTTCTTTAGTCACCTGTACTAATTTTTTTTTAAACCTAGAATTAATGATAATTAAATGTTTGGGAGTAAAAGAGAGATGACTGGCATGTTTTTATGTAATATTGGTAGTGGAATTGAGGATAAGGAAGTATGGACAGGCCAGGCAACTGGACAGGTAGGTAGCTAAATAGGCATTGAAACATAGTCTGGATGTGTGCTACATTCTGTTGTAAATTGTGGTTTTCAAAACATTTGGAAGCCTTTCCTACTTACTGCCATTTTTTTGACCTCTTAATTTTACCTTTAGTTGGGAGGCCTAGCTAACTCATATTAACTAGAGCAATGGTCACCAGCCTTTTTGGCACCAGGGACCGTTTTCATGGAATACGGTTTTTCCACGGATGGGGGGGTGGGAGAGGAGGGGAAAGGGGAGAGTATGGTGAGGGATGGGAGCCGCTGTAAATACAGATGAAGCTTCACTTGCTGGCCTGCTGCTCACCTCTTGCTATGGGGCCCTGTTTCTAACAGACAACACAGATGGACCGGTACCAGTCCATGGGGGTTGGGGACCACAGAACTAGAGCACTTCAGACAATTAATAGAAAGCCAGTAAAGTGTTTTGTTTCATAGGAAGAGAGGGGGTGTGTCTGTTAAGGGTAAAACTGCTCTTGATAGAGTTTTTCAAGCTCTACTTTCCTCACCTTTTAAGTGACTCAGCAGCATGGGGCCTGGTATTGCCTCACCCCTTCCTCTTACCAGCATTGACTGAGGTTCAAGTTGAGTCCCACTTTGAAAGGAGTATTTCCTCTGACTGGAATTGGATTCTAGCAGCATGTGTGTGTTATATCCTGTTACTGTTGAGACATAGAGACTGGTAGAGTGGGGGAAGGAGATATGTGCTGTGATTAGTCAGCCTGCCACCCTCTCCCCCCCCCAAACTCAGGCCCCATCTGGGGAGATTGAGAACTTAAGAAACTTGAGACAGGGAAGGAGAGTAGGGAGCAGCCAAAACCTGCTGAGTCTCAGAAGACTGGTTTCTGCACTAGGGAATGGAAGAAGTGACTGAAGGTGGCTGTGGATTCAGCTCTGGCCTGAAATTGATTTCCTTAAGATAAGTTTTCTGGTGGGTGTATCTGAGGGCAACATGTTGGGAAGGGAATCTTTGGGAAACTTTTTTGGGAAATGTCTTTTATCTCATTGAGGTGAAAGGTATTCAGATTTGTATATTTCTTGTACCAAGAAATTGGTACTTACTGATAACTTTGGATTCATCTGAAATGGGAATCAGACTGATCACTGGTAAATATCAAGAAAAGGTATTGCACCTGTTTCGGCTGCCATATGCTCTTCCTTTCCTCTGCAAAAGGAGTGGGTGAGTAGAATCTGTAGAAGAAAGAATAAATTAGCCAGAAGATGTGTGAAAGAGGGATTAGAAAAGATGTAAGAATCTTGGAAAGTGTTCTAGCACACTGCTTTAGTCAATGACCTTGTTAAAATTTCTAGCCTCTTCCAGTCACTTTTTTGCTCAGTTATTAAGTGCTAACTAAGAAATATGCTGCCCATAATTTCTAACAAGAAAAATCTCTACACACAGTATGCTAGAGGAGATAATGGGACAGAATATACAAAGTTAGGAATGTCCCAGAAAATAAGTAGTGTACCAGAAGAGGGATGCTAGCCCTTCATATATTCCTCAGCCATGAGAAAGATTGATCCCTCTACTCCCTCTAAGGTATGCTTTCTTAATAATTTGTTTTCCTAATAATTGGTGTTTGCCTTTGAGTCTAGTTCTTTACCCTTAGGAGGAAATCTTTCTCAGGAAATTAAAAGCTGTTAGATCAGTATGTTAAATAACAAATTTAATAAGATGTCTAGCCTAACCTCTGATTTTTGGAGGCCTATGGTAAACAATATCCAGATAAGACTGTGAAGGCTATAATATCTAGTATGTTCCTAAAAGAGCAGTGAAATTCCATTGGCAGAGCCATTTGCATTATCATTACACTGTGGGTTAAAACACATCTACAGATTTTAGGGGATCATATTTCCTTGCATTGAACTTCCCTGGAATAGCACTGGGTTCTTGGTGCCTACCAATTGTATTGACTAAAAACATATAACACACCATGAATATTACCCTCATCACCATCTCTTGGCTAGAGTGTCATAGTGGAATTCTGGTGGCTTTTAATTCTCTCTGATTCAGGAGCTAGAAGACAAAATTGGTGGGACCTGGGAAGGAGTGCAACTTGAGCTATTTAACATCTGAGTACATAGGACATGTGTTTGTGGAAGTCAGCTCAGCCTCTAAAGGTAAAAAATAACAATTAGGATCAAGTAAATGAGTAGCATATGACAATTTTTCTTCTCTTGAGTCTTATAACTTTTTTGAATTTCCTGTGATCCCTGTTTCTTGGTAAGTTATGTACAACAGTTCTTTCAGCTTACTCTGTCACCAGACTTAACACTAGTTGGTGGATATGCTATACCCAAAGTTATTTTGTTCAGCAGAGCTTTTCTTTGCCATTCTTACATCACATGGAAGAAAGTCAACCATTGTACCTGCTAAGCTGTTTGAAGAGGTGCTTTAAAATAGCACATTCGACTGGCCTGATAATTAATTGGGTTTTTAAGACACAGCAAGTAGACTTCTGTATTTGGGTGTGCTATTTGAAGAATGGGTCAATCTGACCTTCTAGCCTTTCTCAGATGTGCTGTAAGTTCAAGAATGGAACACAGTTTTGCTTGTTCAGTTGTGGGTAAGGCTGTTTATGGATGGTGAGGACTCAAGCACAAAATAGTTCTTTAACATAAGACTTTTTTACTTTAAGATACTTTTTGGACTTTAACCATCTTATTTCCTTTATCCCCTCCTCTTCCCAATCCTATATTATATTTAAGCGTGGTATTCCTTGTAGATCTAGATTTGAAGAAACAAGAAAGCATACCGATTAATACATAATTATTGGAAGAAATCATGATGATAGGAATTAATATAAACGGAGCAACCTTGCAGTCAACTTTTGATTTTCTTTTTACCCAAATTACTGTATTTGGTTTAAATGCAGTGAGTTCAACCCAATCAGAAGGCGGTTACTGAAATTTGGTTTCACTAGAGAGAAAACTTGTGACATGAAAGTTACTTTTGGCAGCAGTGTCTTTATTTACAATGTAAAAGTGAACAACACTCCAGGAGGTACTTCACCAAGGGGAAAACAGCTACTGTCTAGAGCTAGCAGGCCTGGAGGAAACTGGCAGAGCAGGAGCATTCCACAGTAGCAGTTGTGGTAGAGGTTCTCTTCAGCATGTAGTTTGGGGTGGAAGAGAAGACCAGGTTATCACACAATCTTTGTATTTCTGGGCCACCTTATAAGCAGTGAGAATATCAAAGAGCTGCAGAAATAGCCAACCACCCATCCATGTTATGACTTAACATTCTGCCCACTTCAAATATGGACCATACTCATTATTTGAGAGATGGGGTGGTAGGGGCACTGCACTGATTAGTAAGCTGCTTGTAATACAGTCTGATATTTTTAGATGGGAAAGATTTTGCTAAGCTTTAGGCTACTGATGAACTTTATTAATATAAGAGGAGATTATGACTATTAATTCAGTTCTTAGGTTGCTAAAGAAACACATTCTGTCTTATCACAGCCGCCTCTCTATTTTTTATCTAAAAAATTGCAAATGTTATTGCAGGTCCCTCCCACACCCTCACTCTCCATGTAGGTGGTATCTGGGAACATGCCCAGAGCCTTTTGAAAAAAAAAGATGAACAGAGGAAGGAATCGTAACAGCCATGAGAGGAGAGCAGCTTCTGAATTGGCTGCCCGTGCTAGCAGCAGGGGACCTGGTGGAGGAAGGGCTGCCTCTAGAGAGTGTTAAAAGGCATTGATAGGCCAAGGCGGTGGCTCATGCCTGTAATCCTAGCACTCTAGATATTGAAGTCGTAAGATTGCTTGAGCTTAGGAGTTTGAGACCAGTCTGAGCAAGAACAAGATCCTGTCTCTACTAAACAAAGAAAAATTAGCTGGTTGTCATGCACGCCTGTAGTCCCAACTATTCGGGAGGCTGAGGCAGGAGGATCACTTGAGCCCAGGAGTTTGAGGTTGCAGTGAGCTATGATGATACCACTGCATTCTACCTGGGCCAACAGAGTGAGAGACTGTCTGCAAAAAAAAAAAAAAAAAAAGGCATTGATGGTCTCTTAACTGTTGGTATTTTGGGTATATTTTCACCACCAAAATAACAGCATATTGGGTTCAAAGGCATTGCCTTGGTCCTGGATTAATCTCTTCACTAAAACTAGCTTTGCTGACTGAAGAAGTCATGTGAACATGCAGTGGGAAATCTTATCTAGAAGGGTAGAAGGGCAAATGCTGACCTGTGGCCACCTCAATGACTTTTTTTTTTTTTAAGACAGTTCTTTTGATTGTTTGAGCTATTTAAAATTAAAGTTTTAGCACTGAAACTAAAAAAAGTTGCTTTAGATGTATGTACAAAGATACTTATTTGTTAATCAAGTTCTTATACAATATATGTGGTTTAGCTTGAGTATTATTTTACTTATCTTTGAAACTTTATTGACTTGATGTTACACAAGAAAGGACTTTGAAAGAAAGGTTCACTCATTCTACGGATATTTATTGAATGCCTTCTTACATGTATAGGACCCTGGGCTAGATGCCAGGATATGTACCTCTTACCCTTCCATACCTATAGGAACTATTCTTAGACTTAATAAAACTGTCTGTAGACTCTGCCCCTAAAGAAAAAAAACTTGCCCGGTTGGATGTTGAACCAGGATGAGTTTTAATTAGAAGTACACCCAGGATTTTTCTCTCAGGCCTTCTGCACGAGTAGTAGTATCCATGGGTGCTGTTACTGCATGGCTGTTCTCTGCTTTCATTCTTGGTGTGAACCATGCTAGATAGAAAGTTGAAAATACAAACCTTTGTTCCCCTGATTACTGCTTCATTACCTGTGGAATCCTACTAATTCAGTTTTCAATTTGTTCATGTTAGCTGTTTATGCCTAGGCTGCACACTTAAGCCTGCCCTTACACTGCAAGCTAGTGCTCCCCTAGCTGAAGGGTACATGTGAAAGAGGAGGGGAAGGTTTTGCAGCTGTAGCTAATGGGTATTTTACTGTTCCTGGCTTGAAATTGGCTATACCCTGTTGCTAGTATTATGCAGAAATTTTAATCTGTAATAGTTTACATTTCCAGAGATACTTGCTAAAGACTTCACTTAATGGATTCTCCATGGAAACCTTTTGAGATTTAGATTGTGAGGAGAATCTCAGTTCAGATTCTCAAACCATCTTGCTTATTTCAGGAAGGTGAAATTTACTTTGTATTTTGAAGAAAGTGTTTATCAGAGTTTAAACAGGAGTTCAGGAGAAAGGTTTAAATCATGTAATAAAACTGTTTTTATATACTTTAGAAATATTCATTAATTTGTCTATAAGTAATATTAATTGCAAGCTATTTGCTATTTCTTTTTTTTTTTTGAGACAGAGTCTCACTCTGTTGCCCAGGCTAGAGTGAGTGCCCGCCATATGGCGTCAGCCTAGCTCACAGCAACCTCAAACTCCTGGGCTCAAGCGATCCTTCTGCCTCAGCCTCCCGAGTAGCTGGGACTACAGGCATGCGCCACCATGCCCGGCTTATTTTTTCTATATATTTTTAGTTGGCCAATTAATTTATTTCTATTTTTAGTAGAGACGGGGTCTCACTCTTGCTCAGGCTGGTTTTGAACTCCTGACCTTGAGTGATCCGCCCGCCTCGGCCTCCCAGAGTGCTAGGACTACAGGCGTGACCCACTGTGCCAGGCCATATTTGCTATTTCTTAAAGCTAGTTTTCCAAGTATCCTTCTAACAATTATCTAGTTCTGGTTTATTTCATTTAAGGAAGTTTTTAATACAGAGTTACCAAGTCATTATTTTCTCCTTCCTTCAAATTTGTCCTAATTAGTTAGAATTTAACTATGGTATATATGGATTTTTCAGTTTCTCTTTATCATTATATTCTGGTATTTTAAATTTTCGTGGATATAGAAGTTCTACATTGGCTTGTGAAACATAGATTATGGTTGGGCTCTCAATATTGGCAAACTAATGCCCATCATCATATCTAGGCATCTCTTCATAATTCTTTCAGAAAGCAAGACTGCCAACTTTAGAATAAGAATGTGCTACAAGAGAATATTCTGAAAATAAAAACCGAAAAAACCCAGAAGCACTACAAGAGTCTGTTTTTTGAAAGAGTTGGGAGGAAGGGTAAAGAGTTTAAGGTGTTAAGGTTATAAGAGGGAAGAAAACTTTGTGGAATGTGAGAGAGATTTGTAAAATTGGATAAATGCTAAAAGAAGTTGGGTCTTAACCTCACCCTCTCCCCTAAATTGTGCTGAAACAATTGGGAAGAGACAGTAATCTGTATTTTGAGAGAAATCAGATAGTAGCCTCTGCTTTCTCTCATTTCTGGTGGGAGAGTTGGGGGCATAGTAGGAGTCATGTGATAACATTGGCTTTTAGGGATGACAGTATATGGCCTTAAAATATGGAACATTTCATAGAATTCCCTTGTGAGTTTTTAACTTTTTGTCTTCCTTTTATAGCAAATCCAGTTTGCTGATGACATGCAGGAGTTCACCAAATTCCCCACCAAGACTGGCCGAAGATCTTTGTCTCGCTCCATCTCACAGTCCTCCACTGACAGCTACAGTTCAGGTAGGTGTGAATGAACTTCATGTCCTCTCTAATCCAACTTCCCTATCTAATACTTAGTGCTCTTCACTTGTCTAGAATCTGATAATACCTCATGTTGAGACTGTCCATCTTTATGCTGAAAGCTGTTCATTAGTGGCTAGGCAATGGGAATATTCCCAGCCAGGGAAGACTTGTAGCTGGGGAAGCTTTTGTCATCTCAAGACTTTCTTCCCCTGACCATCTCTGCGTGTGGTCTGTGTCCAGTGTCCAGTTGGTAGTACTGGCCCAGTTCCCATTCCCACATTTATCCACCCATGTTTCAAAGAGAGAGAATCAATGTTGTTTTGGCTGACAGAACTGACCTTGAAAAAGAAGTGTACTTTGAAGCACTATTTCTTTGTATAAATAATACCCTATTGATTTACTAGAAAGACTAAAAATATCTATGTACCTATACCCTGCTACCTATCTTTTTTTTTTCCTATGCACAAAGCTGCTTAAATTGTAACCGTAAAAATTAGTATTATGGCTCCTTTTATTTGCTAGGTTATTCTTTATGTTGAAATATCCTTGCCTATTAACCGATGGAATAGGAAAGATTCAGACTACTATGATGTGACTCCAACTCTGTTTCTTTTTAGTTTCCCCCCATCTTATCCCTCTATAAGTAAAGTCTTTTTCTGATTTGAATTATACTCTTCCCATCTATAGAGAGGGTATTAGAAAATTAGCATGGAAAAGGATATAATATCTTAGAAATTAAATACTGGAGAAAACATTAGGGGCATATAATACAACTCTCTCATTGTTTAACCGAAGAATCATTGTTAATAGATTAAAAGGCATGCCCAAGATCACAGACTGCTATTAATGTCAGCAAAGAGATTTGTACCAAAAGCCATTCATTGTCCTTTGCCAGAATATCATTTGCATTATACTATTAACATTAAGGACTGGGCTTGAGGTATAAAGAATGTAAAAAAACAATTTAAAAGGAACTTATCTCTGTCTTGTGCCACTGATAACCCAATATAGACAAGATAAGAAAACAAGAACAAATGGTGGTACCGTGTTTCTCCGAGAATAAGACAGGGTCTTATATTTATTTTTCCTCAAGAAGACACCCTAGGGTTTATTTTCAGGGGATGTGTTATTTTTTTTAAGTACGGTACAACAATCTACATTTATTCAAATATAATTAAGTCGTCTTCTTCTGGAACATCATCATAGTAAAATGGCAGCCACAGCTTTCCTTCTTCCCCCTGGGGACACACAATACCTAAAGCTGAGTGTCCTGCTCCTCACTTCACTAAGGAGACTTTCACCTCAAAGCCTCAGCTTGCAGCATGCACAGGATGGCTGGGACCTGACAGGGGGAGCCGACCTTGTTGATGGGGCTGCCCGCACCTTTCCGGTCACCTCTGGGGTAGTAGCTGTCACGATGGGGCAGATGAGAAGGGCTGCTCGTCGTCTTTACCGCTGTGCAACGAAATGCATGGGTTGTGCAGATAGGCTGCGTAGCCACGCCCATCACTAGGTCTTATTTTCGGGGTAGAGCTTATATTGCGCAAATGCTTAGACATCCTGGTAGGGTTTATTTTATGGGTAGGTCTTATTTTCGGGGAAACACGGTATATAGGGTTAACTACTGAAATAAAGGAATATATGGCTGTCTGTGGGGATAAGTGTGCAAGAAACCCCACAGACATAATGGATATCATAAATGAAAAGGTTTCTTGAAATGACAGATAAAAAAGGTGGTAGGTGACAAGCAGATTAATTATAACTAAGAAAGAAGAAAAATTGAGTTAAAAGAGAAAGAAAGATAGAATGAGTAAAGAAGGTTTAAAGATATCTTCAAAGATCTTGATAGCTATGTTATGGAAACCTATTAGAACCTTTTAAAAAGCTTAGTGATAGAGTTAAATGGTCATAGTGGGGAGCATAACCTTTAGTAGTACTTGTGTTAGCTGGACAGTAGGAGGTCCTATATATAGAAGTCAGTGAGAGAGACCTGGTACACTGGCAGAAATAGTAATGAGAAAAATTCAGAGAGAAATGTGATTTGAGAGTTAAGGAGTGATGATTGTTATATATCCTCTTGCATATCAGAAGGATATTTTTTAGCTTTTATGTAAAGCTAGGGGGTTTTTTTTGTTTTGTTTTGTTTTTGAGACAAGGTCTCGCTCTGTCACCCAGGCTAGAGTGCAGTGGCATGATCACAGCTCACTGCAATCTCCAACTCCCAGGCTCAAGTGATCCTTCTGGCTCAGCCTCTCGAGTAGCTAGGACTACAGGCACGAGCGCCATCAATGGCCAGCTAATTTTTTAGTTTTTTGTAGAGCCAGGGTTCTCACTATGTTGCCCAGGCTGATCTCAAATTCCTGGCCCCAAGCCTTCCACAGTGCTGGGATCACAGGTGTGAGCCACCACACCTGGGCTGAAGCTGCTTTTCAAAGTTGATCATCTTGACAGACTTCCCCAAGACTGGCAATAGAACTAGAACTGCTTGCCTTTTGTGTCATTTCTTTCTCGCTCTATATTCCCTGAGCACAACCTACTGTAAAATCCCTTGTAAGACTATCTTATGCTTTCATCTGTGTCAATGGTCCTCTGAGCAGCAACACCTGGGAACCTGTTAGAAGTACGAATTCTTGGGCACCACCTGAGACCTACCAAATGGGAAACTTTGGCCATGGAGTCTAGCTATCTGTGTTTTAACAAACCTTCTGTGTGATTCTGATAGATGCTTTAGATCCTTGAATTTGAGAACCAGTGATATGTAGAAATAGCATTCCTTCTCTACCCTAAATTATTCTTCCATTGTTGTCAGGTCTGGTTCCAATCCAGATTGGGACCAAGTGCCTCTATTATCTTGGATCACTATAGTTGGTGCAGGATTAGGATCTGTGGCCCCTTATCACAGGCATTAACGGCACAGTATTGTTAGGGTGGGAAAACAAGCTGCAACACTGAAAAATCCACAACAGTTTCATTCATGCCATCCATTAGACCCAGAGGAGTAGAACTGACAGTGACAAAAAAGGTAGCTCCAATTAGGAGTGTTCACTTAGCCAGGCGTGGTGCTCACGCCTGTAATCCTAGCACTCTGGGAGGCCAAGGCAGGTGGATCCTTTGAGCTCAGGAGTTTGAGACCAGCCTGAGCAAGAGTGAGACCCTGTCTCTACTAAAAATATAAAGAAATTAGCTGGACGTCTAAAAATATACAGAAAAAATTAGCCGGGCATGGTGGCACATGCCTATAGTCCCAACTACTCGGGAGATTGAGGCAGGTGGATTGCTTGAGCCCAGGAGTTTGAGGTTGCTGTGAGCTAGGCTGACGCCACAGCACACTAGCCTGGCAACAGAATGAGACTCTGTCTCAAAAAAAAAAAAAGAGTGTTCACTTAATTTAAATTGAAGTCCCTTGGGGACTGTACTCTGTGGAGTTGGGGCCATTGAGGTTTTTCTGTCCTCGTTTTTTTCCTGGCCCCAGCTGCATCCTACACAGATAGCTCTGATGATGAGGTTTCCCCCCGAGAGAAGCAGCAAACCAACTCCAAGGGCAGCAGCAATTTCTGTGTGAAGAACATCAAGCAGGCAGAATTTGGACGCCGAGAGATTGAGATCGCGGAGCAAGGTAAAGAAAAGGGGTGGCTAAAGAACCAGAATCAACCCTTTGTTGGTCATCAGGATCCACAACAACTTAAGGCCTGAAAGCTAACTTGAAAATATCCTGGGAAAAGACACTATCCTGGATTTTGGATTCACACTTCTCTCTGTATGGAGCTTGAGCTTCAGGATTCTTGTTCTTAGGTTTTCCCTTTTGTTCTTCTCATCATGTGGTAATTACACACAGAATAGTTTCTGTTTTCCTTCCCCCACCCCCATCTATTCAAAGATCTATGCTGCAGAGTCAGCAAGTCCTACATGGTGGTTAGTTATGTGGGATCTTACTTTAGCTGCCAATCACAGAGACCCAGATTTCCCAGAAGCAGCTGATGTGGGAGGGTTTTAAGCTAAGGATGTGGTGACCTAGGATCTTGTTTGGTCCTGAGCACCCTCTGCTGGAGCAGAGTAAAAATGACCGACAATCAGTTTAATCTTGGTTTCTCTACCTGACCCCACTCTCAACAAGGTCTTCTTTATTCTTTTGTTGTTTTCAGTTGAAGGCATGTTTTATACTGAGAGTAGAAAAACCAAACAGACTGACAGGATAGGATAAGACAGCAGAGAAAACAGAAGCTAGTGGGTTCTGCTGAGGGTAAACTCTTCCTGGTCTGATGGTTATGTGAGTTCCTTAGCCAATGCCATAACTACTTCCCTCTCCTCCCAAGTGAATGGTGAGATTCACTTTCCATTTTGACCATTTTGAGAATTTACTTCACTCTCTATTCAGTCCTCTGCATATAAAGCTGAAGTTCCAGGTGGCCATATGACAACTCTACTGTTACACTGCTGTTGAAGCAGCCAGATCATCATGGAAATACGCTTATAGTTTCTCTGCCTCATCTCACCGTATCTCAACAGATCCAGACTGGCCCTAGATGCTGCTGGGGCAGGAACTGATAATACTGCTAGTGCAGACCTAGCTCAAATCCTCTGTTCTTTCACAGACATGTCTGCTCTGATTTCACTCAGGAAACGTGCTCAGGGGGAGAAGCCCTTGGCTGGTGCTAAAATAGTGGGCTGTACACACATCACGGCCCAGACAGCGGTGAGTTTGTTGTGAGACAAGAGAGGGACTTCTGATAAGGGGAAGAGTGAAGTAGGGTGTTTTGGTGGGGGTTTTTTACTTTTCTTTCTCTACCTAGCCAACCTCCAAATGCTGACTTTAGGTGGGATCTCCCCATTACACAATAATGGTGTTTTCTACTTCTGTTTGTATAAGTAAACTCACTTTGAGCAAACCTGACCTAGAAAGATCTAGATTTACAAAAATATAATTGTTATTAAAATGTTACTAAGACTTTTAGGTACCTATCTTTTGGGTATAGTTAAATGCCAGTTTGCCACCTTACTAGAATATACGCTTTTGTAACTTCCCAGTATAGCACCTGTTGCTGCAGAGTTGATGAGTATTGTTTTCTTACTGAGGTTTGCTCCCCACTTCTGGTTGGCCCTCCTCTTCCTCACCCTGTCTTCCTACACATCCACACAGGTGTTGATTGAGACCCTCTGTGCCTTGGGGGCTCAGTGCCGCTGGTCTGCTTGCAACATCTACTCAACTCAGAATGAAGTGGCTGCAGCACTGGCTGAGGCTGGTAAGTTCTGTGTTTTTCACCAATTTTACTTGAAAATAATTGTCTAAACATATTTTTTATGTATCAAACTTGTTCTTACAATGTCATGTATGTCTAGGGGCTGTAAACTTTGAGGGATAATAAGAGCATCAACAAGAAGAAAATGGATAATAAAATTAAGGTCTGCAACCATGGTGGAATATTATGTAGTCATTAAAAGTGATCTTTGAAAATAATCTAATGACATGGGGAAATGCCCAATTCTAATGTTAAGTGAACAAAGAAGAATATTAAACTATATAAGCTATGTAACTGTGAGCTCAGCTGGCCTCTTTTCACCAAAAGTCTCATCAATTTTGAGAGAGAATACAAGTAAGCCTTTTAAATTGATGGTTCCTTAAATAATTTATTATTCTGGTACTCAATACGGCATTGAAAATTTATGGGCTACTGGTGAGTTTTACAAAACATAATCTGTGGGTTTTTTGAGAGAGAGTCTTGCTCTTTCGCCCTGGATAGAGTGCTGTGGCATCATCATAGCTCACTGCAACCTCAAACTGCTGGGCTCAAGTGATCCTCCTGCCTTATCCTCCCGAGTAGCTGGGTCTGCAGGCGTGTGCCACCACGGCTGGCTAATTTTTCTATGTTTGGTAGAGATGGGGTCTTGCTCTTGCTCAGGCTGGTCTCGAGCTCCTAAGCTCAAGCAATCCTCCTGCTTTGGCCTCCCAGGGTGATAGGCTTACAGGTGTGAGCCCTTGTTGCCTGGCCTACACACAATTTTTTTTGTTAATATGTTCAGGAAAAAATCACCATGAAATTTGTTTGAGGACCTCCCATCTTCCCAGGATTCTCAAAAAGCAACTTTATAGTACTTTGGGGGTTTTTTGTTTGCTTATTCTTTTTTGATAAGTGTTTATTGCAAAAAATTTAGAAAGTTCCCCCAAAAATCCACAATCCCACTCTACAGAGATAATATTTGACAAATTTTCCCTTTTTTCTATCTGCTTTATAGTGATGAAATAACTCTTAATATATGTACAGTTTCATAATCTAAATATAACATTTTCAGAAGTAATTTTCCATGTCACTGATAACTTTGACAGCATCATTTTTAATACTTATTCATGTAGCTATGTGATTTTACTTCACTGTTTTCCTAATGTTGAACATTTAGGTTATTTCAAGATGTTTACATATATAAATAATGCTCTAGTGAATAATTTTATGTTGATTCCCATTTCATTTTATCTCCTTACGATAGAGTTCTAAGTATAAAAGTGGCCCACGGAGAATAACATTATACGGCTCCAAAGTACTTTTTTTGGGAGATAGGGTCCTGCTCTGTCTCCCAGCCTAGAGTGCAGTGGTGTCATCAGAGCTCACTGCAACCTCAAACTTCTGGGTTCAAGCAATCCTCCTGCCTCAGCCTCCTGAGTAGTGGGACTACTGGTGTGTGCCACCACACCTGACTTTTTTTTTTTTTTTTGTAGAGACAGGTCTTGCTATGTTGCTCAGGCTGGTCTCAAACTCCTAGCCTCCAGTAATCCTCCTACCTTGGCCGCCCAAAGTGCTAGGATTACAGGCATGAGCCACTATGGCCCCAAAATACTTAAAAAAATAAAAATCCCTTAATTTCTTAACAAAAATAATTTCTTAAAGTACTATATGAGCTATATAAGTGTATTTTGACGTTTCTTAAGTTTTTTCTTTTCTGAGATAGTTTCTTTTGCCTTTTTCTCTTCATATGAATCTCAGAAAGTGATATCAGTATAGTACATTACTCAAAGGAATAATCAGCTGACTTATTTCTGTCTCTACAGGAGTTGCAGTGTTTGCTTGGAAGGGCGAGTCAGAAGATGACTTCTGGTGGTGTATTGACCGCTGTGTGAACATGGATGGGTGGCAGGCCAACATGGTAATAATGCATATCCATCCTACACTTTGATAATAGATTTATTTCCTTTTTTTCCCTCAAAGCATGGTTCCCTAAATATGTTTTGGATGTTTGGTCTTATGCACTGACTTTGTTGCTAAAGTGTTTAGCTTGATACCTATTCAGAATGAGTCTGAGTACTGAATGGAAAGGTGGGGGAAGAGTAAGACTAGCCAGACACATGTGACTCAAACACAGCAGAACAAAGTAGAAGGAAATGATGTCGTACTTTTTGGAATAGGATTCTGGTTTCTTTCCTTCTTGCCCCAGCTCTCCTTTTGCATTCAAAGGGGCTATATATTTCAAGACTCTAAACTGAAAATGAGTCTGTGATTAGCCTAATACTCTTCACTATAGTCTAGAACAAACATAGGAATCCTTTTAACCATTTTACACCAACAAACTTGACTGTATTTCCACTGTCTAAACCTGCTCTAAGGAGCTCCAAGGAGTGCTCTTCCAAAACATATAGGGCTCTCTTACTAGTGCAGAAAGTGGGTTCAAAGTTCCCCCCAGCTCTAGCAGCCTGAATGCCCATAGAAGTCTTCTGGCTGTTCTATAGATCCTGGATGATGGGGGAGACTTAACCCACTGGGTTTATAAGAAGTATCCAAACGTGTTTAAGAAGATCCGAGGCATTGTGGAAGAGAGCGTGACTGGTGTTCACAGGTAACAGATTCTGGAGTAGCTGCCCCTTGTGTCCTTGCCTCAGCAAATTCTTCTGGTCTCTGTTAGGCTTTAGGGCTATGTTTCAGACTTGTAGTAACTAAATGGGAGTTTCTTCATTAAATAAAACTTTTGCATTTTTACTTTTGAAAATCAAGTTGACCCTAGAAGGAAATTGTTTCAGGTTCTAGTTCACGTATTTTTCTCTCCCATTTACTCCACTGAATGTTTCTCAACTAGTGTTTGGGTATAAGGGGTAGGAAGTGAGTGTATCTTGAAAAACTGTATTCAATATTGTATTATAATTTTATATTTGAAATATGAAAACAATCTTATTGTAAAACTACACATTATACACACTACAAAAGTAAAACTGGGCAAAATATTCTTGGCTTGTTGGAATACCAAAAGATATCTAATCTAAAAGAGTGTTTCTCAGTTGGGGGCACATTGCACATGGTTGCGCACTCACACACGTGCACTCACACACACAGGGAACATATCAGAACCATTAATAATCTTTGCTTATCAGAAGTAGGCATGGGTTTTTAAAGATTGAGAAATGCTGGTCTAAGAAAATAACATCCCCTCTATGGAAAAGAAGTAAATTTCTTCAATTGAAAGGTTTTTTTTCCTTCCAAAAAAAAAGGTTGGGGGAGAAAAACATGAAAAGAAATGAGGAGGAATGACAAGGAAATAATCATGTGTACTAATATCCTTGGGCAATAAATAAGACTGGGGAGGGCAGCATGGAACATGAGAATTAGGCAGATTTTGCCATGTATTACGTTTTACCAGCTAACTTGTTTTTTGTTTTTGTGGCCTCTTTCTCCCTTTAGGCTATATCAGCTCTCCAAAGCTGGGAAGCTCTGTGTTCCTGCCATGAATGTCAATGATTCTGTTACCAAACAGAAGTTTGATAACTTGTACTGCTGCCGAGAATCCATTTTGGATGGGTAGGTTGAAAGTATATATATTCAAATTTAAAGGGGGTAGATTTGGGTTGAGTTACAATGTAAGGTCTGATATCACTCCAGTCTTGTCCCCTGGTCTTCCTTTGACTTTAAAACTTTGTTAGAGGGGTCGCTTCACATTGAGCTCAGCCAACTTCCAATCGAAGTTCCCGTGGGCATTGCCCCACACTTTTAACTTTGTGTAGAGGGGACTGAGTTTGAGCTAATAATGTTTGAGTTCAGCCCTTGTCTGTTTCCACAGCCTGAAGAGGACCACAGATGTGATGTTTGGTGGGAAACAAGTGGTGGTGTGTGGCTATGGTGAGGTAAATAGCTGGGCCTGAGTGTCTCTTTCTTTTCATAGACTTCTTAGAAATATTGTGTGAAGGAGGCTTGTGCTGTCAGTCTAGAGTCACTCATGTGGAGTTTAAAATTTTTTTAGATAATGTATCTCAAAACAATAGCAAAAGTCCTTTATTCAGATTTATGAATAGAGACATGCAGAATGAATTGAGTTTTCAGGTTTTACTAGTTTGTCTTATGGAATGGAATATCAGCATCATTTACCCCTAATTATAATAACCTTTAATGAGACTTATTTTAAGTGAATATGTAGCATTTTAGCCCCACAGGTGACTTGCAGTAGAATGAAGGGTAGAGTCTGAAGTGACATATAATTGAGTATCTCTAAACTAGAGTAGCTTACAGGAGATTTTGTTGTCTTCAACAATGACCCACAGAAGTTTCTCAGCTGATAGGCTGTCCTTGAGTAGATGCATCTCAAGTGAGAGTTAATGGGTTTTTCTGGAATAAGAAATTAGAGGTTACTGAGAGCAAGTTGCTCTTGCCAGGTCTTGTTTCCCTAATGATAACATTTTTATCCAAAGTCCCAGCCCTTGCTATGACATGTCGGCTAAATTACCTCTCTGAGTTTTACAACATAATCTGGGACTGTTTCTGCTCTGTTCGTGGTCAGGGCATCCCTGCAGGTGCTCACTAGATGGTTGGTGATTTCATGAAGGTTAATTCCTGTCTCCCAAAGAACCTGCTTACCCCAATATCCCTGCCTTAATGAACCTGACAACCTGACCTTTCTTATGTATTGCAGGTAGGAAAGGGCTGCTGTGCTGCTCTCAAGGCCCTTGGAGCAATTGTCTACATCACAGAAATTGACCCTATCTGTGCTCTGCAGGCCTGGTAAGAACAGTGTGATAATACTATGAGATTCACTTCAGGTACTTTATGTTTCTGAGAGTTCTTGATTTATTATATTAATCATTTTTGCAGAAATCTCCCAGAGGAAGAGAAGATTAGAATTGCTCTGTCCCCCTCAGTCTAACCCTCAGGAGGGTTAGACTGGGATTTTCTATAGCCTATAGCCTCTTGGGATTTTCCCTTCCTGAATGGAGCCTTGGGGACTCTGAAGAGGCCAGTGTATATAGTTTAGCACAGCTTATCACTTTCCATCCCTTTGAGGTAGCACCAGCTCTGACTTTAGAAGGGGGTCTTGTTGTCTCATTTTATGACCAGCTTCCCCTGCACTGCCTCCTTGCTTTTATTCATACTGTTCTTTCCTTTTCTTCCAGCATGGATGGGTTCAGGGTGGTAAAACTAAATGAAGTCATCCGGCAAGTTGATGTCGTAATAACTTGCACAGGTAAGTATCAACACTTTGGTGTGCATGGAGGAGTGTTAATTCTGAGGTTAAATCTTGAAAAATAGACTGACTGACTTTCATAGAAAGTAAGACAGACCTATACTCAGTATAAAGGTCTCAGAACTTAAGTAAGCTATCAAAACCTTGACATGTTTTTCAGAGGAGAGAGCCTTTTTCCCTGGTGACTTTTTTATATTTCTTGGTCTTATAACCAAATAACTGAGCCTAAGGAGCTGTTATGCACTGCTTTTCTCACAATGTATACCTGTTCTTTAATGCCAGCCAACCTCCTCTCTCCCATGTTCCAGCTGAAAGCTGGTCAGTACCTTTGTTTCTGGCATTTTTTTCCTCAGCCACTCATCTTTACTTTTAGGAAATAAGAATGTGGTGACGCGAGAGCACTTGGACCGCATGAAAAACAGTTGTATCGTATGCAATATGGGCCACTCCAACACAGAAATCGATGTGGTAAGGCTTCTCTCATGTATTGCTAGGCATTTCTCCTCTACCTTCCATCATAGCCACCACGGTCAACTGTGCCTTCTTCCTTTTAGACCAGCCTCCGCACTCCGGAGCTGACGTGGGAGCGAGTACGTTCTCAGGTGGACCATGTCATCTGGCCAGATGGCAAACGCGTTGTCCTCCTGGCAGAGGTACACACATAGGACTCTGGCAGAGCACCTCAAGCATTGTTCCCATGGTGGGGAAGGGTGGTAGAGAAAAAATACTGGGCTTGTGTTTCCCTGATTCTATCTTCGAATAGAGGTATATTTCTCAAATGGTCTGATCCTTAAAACAGAATCATTCAAAAAAAAAAAAACTACTTTTGACTAAATAACATACTACTTCCTGACCACAACTGATTATTCAACCTTCCAAACTCAGATGGATTTGTGGAAAATAGTATAAAACCTAGGGTCCCGATTTGCAACTGTAATTCTTTCTCCTCCAACTGAGTTTAGAGGGGTATAAAAGTCCTTTCCTGCATTGGCTTGACTTGGAATCTGAGACAAAGGGATAATAGCTCATCCTAAGGTTTTCTCTTTCCTTTCCAGGGTCGTCTGCTCAATTTGAGCTGCTCCACAGTTCCCACCTTTGTTCTGTCCATCACAGCTACAACACAGGTATGTGACAAAATGCCTGCTTGCCCTGCACTGTGAATTGTGGAACTGGGCATAGATCAGAGTTCCAATGAGTAGGTCAGCCGTGTTATGTTCTTATCAACCTGTTCTTTTTTCGTGTAATAAATTGTTCAGACTTAGGCTTTCTCAAATATAGAAAAGAGTCACTAGTCAGTGTTTGTGTCTCTTTGTCTTGGCTGTTTTAGTTGAGAATATAGTGTTCCAGCTTGGTTGTATTTAGTCTGTTCTTTTGTCAGGAACTGAACAAAAACACCAACAAATCCTCTTATGGTGTGTGCTGGCCTTTGTTACAGGCGGAGTCCTAGGTGCAGTCACTATGGTAGATCACTATAGTACTTACACAAAACCCTGTTAAACCTAGTTTTATTTTTATGTCCCTAAGAACTGTTTTTGTGTTTCCTGGCCCTCTTTTCTCACCTTAGGCTTTGGCGCTGATAGAACTCTATAATGCACCTGAGGGACGATACAAACAGGATGTATACTTGCTTCCTAAGAAAATGGGTGAGTGAAAAACAGTGGAAACCTTTGTTGATCCCAAGCTGCATGGTTTGGTAAAATGACTGTCACGAAGAGCATTGGATTTAGAGTCAGAGTACTAATTCCTATTTTAGTGCTTATTGGTTATTTGACCTCAGGACAAGTTTTAATCTCTATGAGCTTCAGTTTCTTGATCAGTAAAGTAAGAATAATACTACATACATTGCAGAATTGTAGTAAGAATTACAGCTACAGAATAACAGTGCTTACCACAGTGGTTTAGAGCAGATGCTCTTATTCTAAACAGGCTTATGAAATTCAGTAGATTTCCCAGCACAACTGACTATAGCCTTGGACCAAAATGAGAGAAACAGAAACATAGATTTATTGTCCATTCTCTACGTAGATACGCAAATGACCCCCTACCTAACCTCCTGTCATGCTACAGGACAATCTATGCTGTGTTCATACGACATAATACATCATCTCTAGTCCTTTACCTTTCTGCACAGTGGTACCCACCTCCCATCTCTCCTTGGCCAGCCCAAATTCTTGACCTCTTAAAGCTAAAAATCTTCTTGTCCCCTCCAATAGCTTACCTCAGATTGGTTTTTTTTAAAATTCATAATCATAAAAGTCAGGGAAGCTTATCTATGGAATATTATCTATGGAAAACTGACAAATTTGTGCCAACTAACTTAGAAGACCATGATTCTAAGATTTGAGGCCTTTATGGATCTTATCCTATGTAAGTGTTAGTGACACAAGGATCTTTTGAGCTTACTGGTGTCCATTTTGATTCCCAACTTGACTATAATTTAATCCAATTAGGGGGGTTGCTGCAGGAAGTTGAGAATAGTATGTGACATGTTGGCCACTGAGGTTTAGCCAAAAGCTTTGCCAGAGGAGTTTAGGCAGCTATAACTCCACCCCCTTTGTCACCCTGCTAAGTGGCTTTCCAAACACACACTTGGGATATATTGAGAGAAGTACCCTGCCCTAAAGGCAGCTTTGAGGGTTTTTTTTTTTTT
>VBSM01000729.1:18544001-18562353 GCA_008086735.1 Cheirogaleus medius | reverse complement strand
CGAGCCACTGCGCCCGGCCCGAAGATTTTTTTTTTTATTATTAAGGCAATATTTCAAGTTGTGGATTCCTTCAAAGTTATTCCATCCCTTGTCTTCTTTCTTAAAAAGCTTCAAATGAAAATAGGGGGAGATTACACCCTCAGAGGCATATTTGAAAAGGAGTCTGCTCCTCTCCCATTTTGCTCTTCCTAGATGAGTACGTCGCCAGCTTGCACCTGCCATCATTTGATGCCCACCTGACAGAGCTGACAGATGACCAAGCAAAATATCTGGGACTCAACAAAAATGGGCCATTCAAACCTAATTATTACAGGTAACTTGGGGGAAGCAAGTGAAAAGCTCTTTTCCCCAGTATTAAACCAAGCAGCCTAGCCAGCTTTCTAAAATAAAGACCATATGCTATACCTGATTTTGAAGAGTACAAGAACTCTGATCCAAATTAATAGGGTAGGCAGAGAAATTGTTTATTTAGTGGTAGATATAAAGAAGTTAGAGTTTTCTGAAATTTTGGAGCTTGGGCCTCACCTCTAGAGATTCTGATACACTTGGTTTGGGAGGGGACCAAACAAAATTGTTTTGTAAAAACTCCCCCGATTAGTCTAACGTATAGTCAGGGTTGAAAACCACTGACTTTTATTATCAGGGAGCAGGAAGTAACACCAGAAATAGTATTGTCAGAAACTCTGTGGAAGAACAGGGAAGAATGATTCTCTGGCCTGGGGAATGACTGCAGGAATCCCCAGCCTGGGCCAGGGAGGGACTCTGGAGAAGGTGCTCTCTTTCTGATTCTTCTCTTAGAACTCTCATATGGAAGATATAAGTGTTAACCAGTCAATCTCTTTCTTTACAGATACTAATGGACCATATTACCAAGGACCAGCCCACATGAACCACACAACTCTAAAAGAAATATTTTTTAAGATAACTTTTATTTTCTTCTTATTCCTTTCCTCTTGATTTTTTTCCTATAATTTCATTCTTGTTTTTTCATCTCATTATCCAAGTTCTGCAGACCACACAGGAACTTGCTTCATGGCTCTTTAGATGAAACTGAGATTCAAGGTTCCTCACCCTAGTCACTAAAGAAGGATTTTACTCCCAGCCCAGAAAGGTGATTCTTTCTTTACCATTTCTGGGGACTTTAGTCTTAATTTAGGTACCTTATTAACAGGAAATGCTAAGGTACCTTCTATGTGGAACAATCTGCAATGTCTAAATCGCCTTAAAAGAGCCCATTTCTTAGCTGCTGAAATCTGCTGAAATCAGTGCTCTTTCACTTCTTCAGAGGAGCAGGGATGGTACCTACCAGCCAGGTAGGTTAGATGTAGGTGGTGCATGTTAATTTCCCTTAGAAGTTCCAAGCCCTGTTTCCTGTGTAAAGGTGGTATGTCTGGTTCAGAGATGTGTACTAGTGAGTGTTGCTCATAAAGATCCAGGAGGCCCACTTGGATTTATAGTATAGTCCTTCCACCACTCCCACCAGACTCTCATATTTTCTAGTTTTTAACCGGACTGCACTCTGTTAAGTTGAATTTTGTCCCCTAGCATTATTTCTGTTGTACAAAATAAAATAGAAAAGAGAAAAAATTGTTAATGTTAACATTGAGGGACTGCTTGGGTGGCTAGTTGTTACCAATTTCTCTTTTGAACCTTTGGAGCTAGGGTTGCCAAGTTGAGTCTAGTGAAATGAAAGTCTCAAACTCTAATTAAAGTCCCTGTGTTTCTAGCCCATAGTTTATAGCATCAGTGAACTGGAGCCATAATAGCAAATTCTATCAGCTCTGACCCATACAGCTTATGCTGAAGGCAAATTTCTTAAGCCATTACTCAGTATAAAGCACTGAACTCTATCTTTAGGATTTATCCTTTAAGAGCAAACTTTTGGCCAGCTGTGCTTCTGCAACCTAAAATATTTAAAGGAAGGTAGGTGTGGATGGGAAGAAGAATGATACGTTGGGCCAGGGTGAGAGAAATCTAGCTCCATGTAATTTGTCTGGGACTATAGGCCCTGTATAACATTAGTTTTACAGAAGTGATACCACTTTTGATTGACAAATACCACAAAAAGTTTATGAACTAAGATCTTAAACGGCAGTTTATGTGTAGAGAAAGTAATCAGTACATCCTGGCTCACGTGCTGAAAGAATCCCCAGAGAGGCGCTTTCAAAGATCAGGGAGATGTATTCTCATGCCATGCCCCCTGCTTACCAGCATTTCTGCATGGTCAAATGAGCTTTATGCTCATGAGCTTTAAGTATATAATTACCCAGGATTTTAAATCCCCAACTTGTTCTAGCTTGTGATCCTTCAAAGTTGGGTCATATATTAGTGCTAGATACTAGAAATTTTCCTTTCTCTCTCTCCACTGATCAGAGAGACAGGCATTAAAAAACAGGAATATAAAAAAGGAAAGCTTTTTCACCCTGCAGTTTCCTAGCAGGGGACAATTGTCTTGCCAAAACTTTTTTCCCTTTCTTCTCCCATTTCTCCTCACCCAGTCCCTTCTTCTTACTCCTTGCCAGTATGACCATGCTTTCGTCTCTGTAGATACTAACAGTTAAAGCCCTTTTTCCTAGGGCACTTAGCCAATCAGAATACCACATCTCTTAGGGGAGGTAACCTGGCCAACAGTGTATCCATCACGTCAGCTCTGTTGGAAGGAAGGGGCCCAGGTCCTGCTGCCCTTTGGCCTGCTCCCTGATCCCATATCTATTACTGTGTCCATAGGAATGATAGGTAAGGACTCTGTCTCTGTCAAACTATGTAAACAAAGGACACTGTAGAAAAATATCTGGCATCAGAGGGAGCATGTGGAGAGCAACTTGGGAGGAACAAGTTCATTTTGTATTGAATGATTTTTAATGAATGCAATATTAATCCTTGCAGATGAGCAATAATCATTAAAGTCAATTAAAATGATAAGACCTTATTGGCAGTCTGTGTCATTCTTGGTTGAAACTTCATTAGAACCTGTTTTCTAGTGGGGAGACAAGGCATAGGTGAGCAGTATTTAATAGAGATTTATTGAGTACCTATTATGTAGAGGCTGGATGCAGAGTTCTCCAGTAATAGCTTAAGTTTTGTATGCCTGCTCTGTGCCAAGCATTGGGCCTGGGCACTTTCACTCTTAACTTCCTTTAAGAAGCAGACTTGCTGCTTAAGCTTCAGGACTCCTCATTTACACAGTCCCCTTCTAAGATCCTATACCTAATTCCTAAAGAATGCCCCCAAAGTTAGAAGCTTCAGCCTTCCCCCATCAGAATGCTTCTGATGCAACAGTGTATCTGTCTTAGTCTGTTTCTTGTGCTCTAACACTGTGGTCCCCCAACCCCTGGGCCACATAGCAGAGGCGGGCAAGCAAGCGAAGCTTCATTTATATTTGCAGCTGTTCCCCATCACTGGCATCACTGCCTGAGCTCCACCTCCTCCAGTGGCTTGGCACACTGCCCCCTGTTCTCATGAAACTAGTCCCTGGTGCCAAAAAGGCTGGGGACCACGCTAACAAAATCCTGAGACTGAGTAATTTATAAAGAATAGAAATTTATATTCTCACAGTTCTGGAGGCTGGGAAGTCCAAGATCAAGGCATAAGCAGATTCAGCATCTGGAGAGGGCAGCTCTCCACACCTCCATACTGTGTCCTCACGTGATAGAAGGTGGAAGGGCAAAAAGGGCCTAGCTAGTTCCCTCCAGCCCTTTTATAAGGGTATTCATCCCATTTATGAGGGCCCCACCCTCATGACTTAATCACCTCCTAAAGGACTTACCTCTTAATACTATCACATTGGCAATTAAGTTTCAACTGGTAAATTTTGCAGGACATAGTATTCTGCCCCTGGCCTCCAAAATTCATGTCCTCCTTATATGCAAAATACATTCATTCTATCCCAATAGCCCCAAAAGTCTTAACTGATTCCAGCACCAACTCAGAAATTTAAAGTCCAGAGTCTCATCTTAATCAGATCTAGGTGAAACTCAAGATAAAATTCATCCTGAGACAAACTGCTCTCCAGCTGTGTACCTGTGGAATCAAGTTATGTACTTCCCAAATACAATGATATTGTACATAGGACATACAGAGAGAAATAGGAAAGCAGTTACAGGTCCCAACCAAATCTAAAACCCAACAGGGCAAACATTAAATCTTAAGGCTCCAGAACAATCTTTGACTCTATGTCCCACCTTCCGGACACATTGAGATGGGGCTTGGGCCTCAAAGGCTTTGCTCAGCAGTTCACATGGCAGCTCTCACAGGCAGGAGGTGCACATTGGTGGCTCCACAGTTCTAGGGTCTAGAGCAGGCGTCCTCAAACTGTGGCCCGCCGGGCCCTGTCCTGCTTAGCAGCCGACTTGTCCCGGGCCCACAGTGCCCACTCTCCAACGGTCTGAGGGACAGTGAACTGGCCCCCTGTTTAAAAAGTTTGAGGACCCCTGGGTTAGAGTAATAGTTGGCAAACTCTAGCTCTCCAGTAAGCTAAATCTAGCCCACTGACTGTTTTTGTATGGCTCACAAGCTAGGAATTGTTTTTACATTTTTAAATGGTTGGGAAAAAATCATCACTAATATTTTGTGACACATGAAAATTATATGAAATTCAAATTGCAGTATCCATAAATGGAAGTTTTATATACACAGCTGTACTCGTTTATGTGATGTCTATGGCTACTTTCATGCCACAATGGTAGAGTTTAATAGTATGCAACCAAATGGCCCACAAAACCCAAAATATTTACTATCTGGCCCTTTACAGAAAGTTTGCTGACCCCAGGCATAAAGGTTGTGTTAGATATAAAGGGAAAGACATTAGAAAGCATTTGATTTGCATTCTATTAGGTAAGAAGAGGGAATCTCCCTGTGAGAACAGAAACAGAATGAAAGCATTAGAAAAGAAAGGATATTGAACAAAGAATATTCTAGTCTTGGTTAGCAGATGCTAAATCCACCTGCATCCTGGCCAGGATTTACTCTGGGATTAGGAAATTTCAACAAACTGATAAAGCAACTAAAAAATTACTTGGGAAGGTAATTTTTATTCCAAGTTAGAATGTGTAATTGAGCAATCCACTTAGACTTACAAGTTTAAGTTACAACCAATTTTACATACAGTAATGGAAATTTACATTATGTATTCACATTACACATACACAATATTGGAACTTTTAGAATAGTGTTTTGTTTTTATTTTGTTTGTATTTCATTTGTCAGACAATTGAAGTACTCCAAAAAGAAAAGCAAATGTATTAAATGTATAAATGTATTTGAAAATGTGTAAAGGTCTGGGAGGCCGAGGTGGGCGGATCATTTGAGCTCAGGAGTTCGAGACTAGCCTGAGCAAGAGCAAGACCCCGTCTCTACTAAAAAGAAAGAAATTAATTGGCCAACTAAAAATATATAGAAAAAATTAGCCAGGCATGGTGGCACACGCCTGTAGTCCCAGCTACTTGGGAGGTTGAGGCAGGAGGATTGCTTCAGCCCAGGAGTTTGAGGTTGCTGTGAGCTAGGCTGACGCCACGGCACTCTAGCCTGGGCAACAGAGTGAGACTCTGCCTCAAAAAAAAAAAAAAATGTGTAAAGAAGTTCAGGTTTATAAATAGGGTATTCAGGTTTCCCTTAGAAGTCATTAAATTTGCTAGGTTTATAAATACAACAAGATTTATAACCTGAACTTTAAAAAGCTTAAGTAATATTATTTTACTTTAATGAACTGAATATTAATTTTTTAAACTGAAGTAACATCTCCTGCTGCTCCTCAAGCAGCCCTTGAGGACATTTTAAAGTATCCTCTGAATAAAAGGAATTGTCTGGGACTGTGAGCTGGAGGGTCCTTGTCTCTGATCCAGGCCTTTTCCCTCATCCTGCTGCCCTGTGGCATGTTTCTCCACTACGACCACCAGATGGCGCGTTTTCTCATACAGTCTGGTTGTCAGGGTCTGTGGCTAACAAAGGGATGATAAAATACAGGTCCATAATCCTTTCTCTGACACCCCTGTATTTTGAAATTGAAAGTTTTCCAGATGTTTAAGAAATAACATGAATACACAGTATATTATGTAATGCTTTTGACTTAGTCTTTTGACTAATTCATGCTGTGCGTAAGAAGCTGGGAGGTTATAAATTAATCTGACCTGGAACAGAGTTAAGCTGACTGATCCCTTTGGAAAACAGTATTAACTATTAGTTGTTTACCCTATTAGTTAACTAACTAAAAATTATTAATCTTTTCCTTTTCCTTTGCCATTATCGGAGAGAAATCCATGTAACACAGCAACTAGAGGGTAAGACTGGACCCATAGATGACTTATATGCTATATAGATGACTTTAATATCAGCCATTTCAGTGACCAGCAATGTCTTAGCCAGGGCTGTGCTGGAAATTGCAAGGAACAGGCTCACTCTGCCTCCCAGCATGCACTTAGGTATCAATGGGTGAGAAGCATCTTGCCCAGTACCTGACACCCTGTAGGCACATAATATTTGCTAATTTCCTTCTATGAAGCCCAACTGAACCACCACCATTTCCTTGCAGTTCCTGCAATACTATAATGGCTCAAATATGAAATTTTACTTCTTCCAGTCTCTTGAACAATGACTGCTCATGGTGAAGGAAGGGCTTCTCAACTTAGGCTTCACCTCTAGGTAATAATGATAATTGTCCTTTTTTAAAAAAAAACAATGCATTATAGTTTTCAAAATGATTTCACATAAATTAGCTCACCTGATCCATAGCCTCAAAAGACAAGTGGCATTATACTCATTTTATAGAGAGGGAAAAAAGAAAGAAAGGAGAAATGCAAAGACACTTCTGCAACTTCCATCCATTCCCTACTGGGTTGTGCTTTTTTTTTTTTTAAGACAGAGTCTTACTCTGTCGCCCTGGCTAGAGTGCAGTGTCATCATTGTCATCATAGCTCACTGCAACCTCAAACTCCTGGGCTCAAGTGATCCTCCTGCCTCACCCTCCCAAGTGGCTGGGACTACAGGCACACATCACCATGCCCCACTAACTTTTCTATTTTTAGTAGAGACAGGGTCTCGCTCTTGCTCAGGCTGGTCTCGAACTCCTGAGCTCAAATGATCTGCCCGCCTCAGCCTCCCAGAGTGCTTGGATTACAGGCCTGAGCCACCACACAGCCCTGGGTTGTGCTTTTCTGAAAGTTTCCTGGCAAGTTGTGGAAGTGAGCTCCACAGCTGTGCTCCTGTTCCTTCACATTTGGGATTCTTTTTCCTTCTAGATTCTAAATGGGGTACAGTTCAAGGAGTTTTTAACCAGCTAAAGTTAGGACTCTCTGGGACTCAAAATTGTTGCCAATTTAAGTAGCTCTTATTTAGAATTCTTGAGCTGGTCACAGTTGGATACACCACACTTCATTCAGGACAGATTTCCACACAAGCTCAGGTGATTCTTATAACAAAGACTTGTTGCCTTTGAATATTAAGTTTGAACAAGCAAGAAAAACTTGAAACAATCCACATACTCATCAACAGGTAACTGGATAAATAATAGAATACTATTTACGAACTATTGCTATCATGGAACAAGATATATTACTTTCAAAAGAATTATGTTGAGTGAAAGTCAGATGAAAAATACATACTGCATGACTCCATTTATGTAAAACTGTAGAAAATGCAAACTAATCTACAGTAATGGAAAACTTATCAATGGTTAACTTGGAATGGGAGAGGAGCACAGTGAGGGGTTAGGAGGGAGGAATATAAGGGTGTACAAGGAAACTCTTGGAGGGGATGGATATGTTCTTTATCTTGGTTGTGGTGATGGTCCCTTTGTACCTGTGCCCTCCCTGGAACTTTGCAGATTCTCCCTTACTTCGTGGAGAACTCATCCAAAATTGCACCCTCAGGCCTGCCTTCACTGGGGCAGCCTAACTAATATAGTCACACTCCCTGCCTTGCCCTCACCCTCCACCCCCTGCCACCTTCTAATTCCTTGCATTTCCTTTTGTTTTTTCAGACAAAGACTCTCTCCTTTTACCATAACTTCAGTCAGGCTCCTCTGAGTCTTCTGCCTGACTAGGTTGGATCTTGGGCTTCCCTCTCTGTTCTTGCTGAATCCAGTTTGCACAAGAATCCTGCTAAATCAGTGTAGCAACGATCCCCCACCCTTGGTGTCTTAGTCTGTTTTCTGTTGCTATAACAGAATACCAAAGACTGGGTCATTTATTTTTTAAAAAAGAAACTTATTTCTTACAGTTTTGGAGGCTGGGAAGTCCAAGGTCAAGGGGCTGCATCTGGTGAGAGCCTTCTTACTGTGTTCGTCATAACATAGTGGAGGGTACCACCTGCTGAGATGGCAAGAACAACAACAGTTCAGATCTCCTTCCCATAAAGTGTCATCATGGGGGGCCCCACCCTGCTGATCTTCTCTAATACTAATTACCTGCCAAAGGCTCCACCTCCAAATACCATCAACATAGGAATTTGGGATTAAGTTTCTCACACATAAAATTTGGAGGACACATTCAAACCATACCACTTGGTATCTGACTGCTCTTGATATCTCAGTACCCTGGCCTGCTTTCAGCAATAATCCTATTAAGTCAGTTTAGCCAAAAACCCCTTATACTTGATGTTTCTCTTAGTAATTTTCCATCCACTGACCCTCACCCTGCTCTTTGGTAATAACCCCCATTTGTCCTTGCTAGAGTTGGAGTGGAGCCCCATCTCTCTCCCCAACTGCAAGACCTGGTTGGAGTGGTCCCTATACCTATCACCATGGGCCCCTCAAATAACATCTGCCTTACCGTCTTTAACAAGTGTCATGAATCATTTTTTCTTTAACACGTTTTTAGCACTTACTTCTTTAATATTACATTTGTTTGTTGTTTGGCCCACTAGGCACTATGTTATGTATCATGAGTGCACAAACTCGACTTATTCCCTATTCTGTCCCACTACTTGGAGCATAGGCGACCTTTATAAAATGTTTGTTGAATGAACGATTAGCACTTGTCACTACCGTAACTCTGTGAAGACTAGGAACCTGGCTATTTTGTTCACTACTGTATCTCCTAAGCCATTCACAGGGCCGTGGGTGATAAGCGCAAAGCAATGTTAGAGGAAGGAGGGAGTAACTAAACTGACTGGAGGAGCTAAAGGAGTCCTCACAGATAAAACGACACCCAAACTGGGAACTGAAAGGAAAAGAGGAACCTAAAAAGACCATGAGGGGAAGGATTGCCGACGGAGGTAATCTCGCGAGGTATTGGGCAGCCAAGATGGCTTCTAGCACTTGCCGCCACACTTAATATGGCGACCAGAGAAATTTCCTGGAGAAAATCGCGCGAGAGTGGCATCACGGCGACTGTCCGCGAATTGAGCTGGGGGTGTGGAGCAGCCAAGATGGAGCCGGCAGCCGGCGGTCCCGGCCCGCTGACGGTGAACAACAAACAGCCCCAGCCACCGCCACCTCCGCCGCCGGCAACCGCGCAGCCTCCACCTGGGGCACCGCGGGCCGGCGGGGGCCTTCTTCCCGGGGGGAAAACCCGAGAGTTTAACCGAAACCAGCGCAAAGACTCGGAGGTCAGAAGCATCGAGGGGCGAGGCTACCACCGGCGGGTGGCGGCGGGGTCCGCTCTAGGGGACAAGCTGGGCTTCCTGGAAGGCTCGGGAGGGCTGTCACTTTACGGCGAAAGGAGCAGGAAGCGAGGCTGGCAGCTCCCGGGGCCGGGGGCGTGAAGCTGGGATCCTCGCCCGGAGCTCCGCCGCCCGGGAGAACCTCCCGGAGCCGGTGACCACTCCTTTGCTCCCTTGGGGCCCAGGCTATGGGCGTCGCCTCAGGGGAAGCCGTCCCCGCCCCAGTTCAGGGGGTGTAGAGTCGGTGGTCTGCGTGCGCTCCAGGGGACCAGGCGGCATGTCCCCAGTCTCTAATCATTTTGGCCTCTGGTCCCTGGCAATCATACGCCGGCTTGTGGGTTCCGCGGCGCTCGGTGGACGGCGCGCGTGGGCAGGGAAGGGTTTAGAAGGCACTTAGAGCCGGACGGAGCTAATTATCACTAATAGTACAGCGCGGCCCGAGGTTTGTGATTTGTGAGAGTAGGAGGGGGAAACGTGCCCAGTTCCTCTGACCTTAGTGCAGGTTCAGGCCATGGATTGACAGTGCCTGGTGGGTGGTGTGCCCAGTGCGCCTGGTACTGAATTGTTAAAGATCAGAAATATACATTTTAAATATGCATTAGGGATTAGCATTCCCTTCTCTTCCTTCTGTTCCGGAGACACCACAGTCTGGAGCTGACTATTCATCTCACCCTGAGTTAAAGAATTCCTCCCACTGCCTCCCTTTGCAGAATTCATGAATGAAGATACACACGTCGCGGCGTTTTAGGGCTTTCTGAGCATGTTCCCAGAGCACTTACTATGCAGTCTCTGAGGCTAATCAGCAGCCAGGCGCTTGTTAATGAGAGGAATTCCTCGTTGAGCATAATGTACCAGCTCATACCAAAGAGTAATGATGCTACCTTTAGACTTGAGAAATCAGTTCCCCTTAAACTTTTGTTTTTTGTTGGCAAGCCCAAACCTGTGGTAAAACATGTCAAAAATTGGCAGTCCCAAAGTAGACATGAGTTTGAAGTGGATTATTTGAAAAAGCAAAGAAACCACCCTTTTCAGAGTCATTGCATGGTGGGGTGATGGGACATCAATGATGACTGCTCAGTAATTTTTTAAGTGTGATGTAAGTGCAAAGCGATGTTAATGGAAGGAGGGAGGGGGTAACTAAACTGGCTGAAAGTGGTGGGGGTGAATATACCTTCATCATGAGAGGAGTTGTGCTTTCAAAAAATAGTTTAAAATTTTCCTAAATAGCTATGAATGGTTAAATAAATACCTTTGATGCATTTTCTCTTTCTATGCTTTAATTTTCACATAGACTTAACAAGTGAAAGGCCTGTCAGATGGACACATTTAAGCTTTGGGACCTGTCTAAATCTGTTTCCGTAGAGATGCTGTGCTCTTCCTTTAGAGCTGAAATCAGTAGTTTGGGAGCCTGATCAATGCCTGGAGGAGAGGGAGGCTGAAATTTGATGAGAGCCCACTATGTGCTACATAATTCTGATTAGCCTTTAAAAACCTTCAAGGTGGATTTTTGTCATCCCCATTTCATGAGTGAAGAAACTGAGGCACAGTAACTCACAAAAGCATACACTGTGTTATTTCTGAATAAGGAGTTCTTAGTTGTGGGTATCTTATGTCATTTTGTTGGTGGTCTTTCTCTTTTAAGTAGATTGTAATTAAGCCTAACTACTTTACCTATTTCTTCCTAGCTTCTTCTCTCTTTCCAGTGCAAGGCTTCCAAGATGGGGTGTTCTCAGTAATCACCTAGCCCCAGCAGTAAACACATTCTCTTTGTCATATTCTCTCCTGTGTATGGGAGGAAAGCCGATCTGTTCCGCTACTGCCTTCTCTGTCATTTCTCACTGAAATTTTAGATAAGAGCAGGAAGGCTGAGGGTTTCAGTACTCATTTTGTCCTGAGCTGTTGATAGCCCTCTAGCCAAAAAGGAGTAAGGCTTCTGGAGTCTTAGCATCACTTGGAACAGTCATTCACTGCACAAAGTACATAGAAGCTTTGTGTTCGTTAATTTAACAGATATTTATGCCAGTATAAACTATTCATTCGCTTATTCGTGCATAATACTATGCGGGGCATTGTGAAATCATTGGTGAGCAAAACAGACAAAGTTCCTGCTCTCAAGGAACTTGTAGTCTTGTGGAGAGGCAGACAGTAAACAAATTATTATGTTCCTATATAATTATAAGTTATGATAAGTGCTCTGAAGGGAAAGTATGAAGTGCTTAATAAGGAGACCTGAGCTAGCTCAGAAGACAAGATATTGTGATAAAACATTAAAAAAGTAGAGGCAGTGGTGCCTTGTAACACAGCAGTGTCTCTGGAAGCGTATATGTTTCTTCCTTTGGAAAAACTCAGAATGATCTTTTTCCGTAAAGCTTTCTCCTTTTCCCAACAGGGTTATTCCGAGTCTCCAGACCTTGAGTTTGAATATGCTGATACAGACAAGTGGGCTGCAGAGCTGTCAGGTAAAGCATAGACCTTTGTGTTATTTGGGGGTAGTTTTTTTCTCATTGGTCTTTAAGAAAATTAATCAATATTTTGGAGTTCATTTTTTCCCCTAGTTAGTTCTATTAATGATACATAAAAAATAGATTAGTTATTTGATTCAAGCCTTGCTCATTGAGGACTGGGTTGTCCTTTACTTAATGAAGTGTCTCTGGTCAGCTCAATTGGCTAGAGTCCAATCCCAGTGAGACGGTCAGTAATGTTTTGTGGCCGCACACTATGGCCCTGACAGTGGTCTCTGCTATAGCAGTGGGTCATGATGGATACCTGCATCTGTACACATCTTTCATTGCCACTGCCACTCACACTTAATATGAGATCAGAGGGAGCTGCTCCTCCACCCTCCATGGTACAGGTCCTACTCAAGAGGTGGCAGCCATTTGAGAAATGTGTGTTCTGGGTGGGGGTCAGCTCTGCCATGGCATGGTAGGATGGACACACATCAGACTGGAATGCCCAGATGTGTGCTTCACTGGCATTCTGGTTATCAGCTGCAAGGCCAGTCAGTATTCTCTCCATTGTGAACATCAGGGCATTAAGACCCTCTGAGCACATAGTCCAGGAGTCACTGTGACTCAGGGACAGAGTTGGGAGTGGAAGCAAATGCCTTACCTTCTCTGCGTTATATGAGACCTGGTGTGGGATGCAGACGTGGAGCTGACAGTGATGAGACTGTTCTTGACAGAGCTTTACAGCTACACAGAAGGTCCAGAATTTTTGATGAATCGGAAATGCTTTGAGGAGGACTTCAGGATTCATGGTGAGATGATTTCCCTCACTTCTTGGTTCTTTCGCCCTGTGTCACGGGAGCTTCAGGTTTCCTCTTAGGCATCTGAATGACCTAAGTCATCCTGGAGCAGCCTGAGAAACCTGTTGAATCATGATTGTTCAGGGCCAGATACGACATTTAGAGTGAGCTTATGGGCACTTTAGTAGTGACTTTTTAGAATGTGAGTATTGGGGTTGAAGGGGAAGCTTCATGTTACTAAAATTGCACCACAAATACCAGTGTTTCAGTTTGGAAATTCAAATTCATAGAGCAGCAATACGACCTTATCCTTTACATAGGGAGTAGCTTGTCTTTCTGGTCCTGTGGCAGTGCTGAATTTGGTGGGTTAACACTGGGTCCATTCCATTATGAGGATTTTTTTGGGCTCAGGTGTAACTGGGGTTTTACTCTGTAGTGACAGACAAGAAGTGGACCGAGTTGGACACCAACCAGCACCGTACCCATGCCATGAGGCTCCTGGATGGCTTGGAAGTCACCGCCAGGGAGAAGAGACTCAAGGTGGCTCGAGCAATTCTCTATGTTGCCCAAGGTACTGAGTGGACCTCCCCAGGGATCCCTGGCACCTCTGCCAGTGATATTGCCCAGCCAGATGTGGGGAGGGGGCTGGTGAGCTATGCCTTGTGTTTGCAGGCACCTTTGGGGAGTGCAGCTCGGAGGCAGAGGTGCAGTCCTGGATGCGCTACAACATCTTTCTGCTCCTGGAGGTGGGCACGTTCAATGCTTTAGTGGAGCTTCTGAACATGGAAATAGAGTGAGCACTTCTTCATGGGCGTGAGTGGGAAGGGAGGCAGGGAAGGGAAGGAGGACAGAGGATTATAGAACTAACTGGCTTTGAGAGGGTTAAATGGGCTACATGGGTTTGAGGGTCTGGTCCTAGTCTCTGTTCTGACCACTTGGGTTGAATAACAGGGGAGTTGCTCGCCTGTACCTTGAGGACTAGTGGGACCAGTGACAGGTCCCTGCAGCTCCCTAGCACCAGAGCTTTACGTGGACAGTGCAGGTCCTGCCCAGGCCTAGGATGCCCCTCTGAAGGAGGCTTCTCATTTTGAACCTGCAGACTGCACTGTGTATGCCCTGCAGTTTTCCCTTCGGCAGGAGGCCAGGCACAAGTCTGACACATGAGCTCAACCAGTGCCTGCTGTAGCCTGCGTTATCTTTGTCTTTTGTCTGATGGACAGGTCAGCTGCTGCTCATCTAAGGATAACACCGTCAGTAATAAGAGCTAAGAATACTCATTGACTGCTATGTGCCCCAGTCATTGTTCTAAGGATATTACATGTACTAATTCATGTTAATGACATAGATACTATTATACCCATTTTACAGATGAGGAAACTGAGGCATAGTTAGTGCCAGGATTCAAACCTTGGCAGGCTGGTCCAGGGCCTGAGTTCTTAACCACTATTTCCTATAACCACTTGTTCAGTCTAAGCACATATCACGGCGTCTTACTCCCCCATTGAGTAGTACTTGTCAGAGGCATCACTTACCTTCCTTCCTGGGTGAAGGTGCTGACTCTTAAATCTCCTGCAGCAACAGTGCCGCCTGCAGCAGTGCAGTGAGGAAGCCTGCCATCTCCCTGGCTGACAGCACAGACCTGAGGTGAGGCAAGCAGCAAGCCTGGGCTCCCTAAGCTTTAGTCAGAAATGAGGTCAGAGCTGGGCATTGGGGGTGTCTTTGGGTTTCCTCGCTGTGTGTGCATTCCTCTGTACACATGAATGTGCAGGTATGAGGGGCTCAGTGTGAGTGATTAGTAGGCACTGCTGAGGGCTCTACCTAGGTGGGGTTCTGGGTGGTCCAGAGTCAGGCCATTTACGAGAGGCACAGTTACATGTGGGCCTCCTGCCCATACTACTGCAAGGAACTTGGGTGTGGGATATTTTTTTGTGGGGCATGAAACACATGATGTTGCTCCTTGGACTTCCACCTTCTTATGCACACAGCCTGATCTCTCCATCTGCATTTGGTTAGTCCTGACAACTTCATAATGTTTCGTGGCTGCACAGGAAGTATTAGCAACTGCTAAACAAAATCACCTTTTCATTTTTGAGGGTCGAAATCTGTCTCTTTTTATGAATTTGGAAGTTTTTCAGACTGAGTGTTTGTGATGTTCCCTAGTACAGTTAGGGTCTCTGAGTGTCACCTCTGGCTGCTTGTTTCCAGTCCATCACTATAACTTGTGACTTCCGTTTCCACTCCAGCACTGTCCTTGTTCTCACTGTGATTCCCTTCTGCTCTGACCCCCACAGCTTACTACTACCTCTGTGTTTTTTTTCTTTCTAGTAGGTTTAGGACAGTAAATGCTTTTGGCCATTCTTATTCATATTCATTCATCCAGTAACCATTTATTAAGCACCTGCTGTGACTAAGCACTTTGTTACACACTGGAGAGACAAAACAGAATGAGATCTGGTGCTAGCCAGAGCAGCACGAGCCAGTGAGGGAAGCACCAGGGGAAAGACTTAAGCATTCCTGTGCTCTGTGGATGCCCAGATTCTCACCTCTGTTTTTTCAGTTTTCTCCACATTACAGCCTTCCCCCCACCAGCTAGTGTTTGTGCACAGGCTTTCTCACATTAGCTGGGAGGTGTAGAAGCCAAGGGTGCTCCTTTGATCCTCCATCCTACTCCATCATAAGCTGGCTCTCATCCTCAGGGTCCTGCTCAACATCATGTACCTGATTGTAGAGACTGTTCACCAGGAGTGTGAGGGGGACAAGGCTGAGTGGAGGACAATGCGACAGACCTTCAGAGCTGAGCTGGGTAGGACCCTGGGGATCCTCTCTAGAGGCCCGACTTTGAGACTGAGGCTGGAGGCCCTGGGATGGGTCCTTTTGCTGCCTGTGTTCCTGATATCTTTGTGTTGCCTCCAGGCTCCCCGCTGTACAACAACGAGCCATTTGCCATCATGCTATTTGGGATGGTGACCAAATTTTGCAGTGGCCATGCCCCTCACTTCCCCATGAAGAAAGTTCTCTTGCTGCTCTGGAAGACAGTATTGGTGAGCACCTCCTTGCAGGGGAACTCAGATGCTAGGCCAACAAGGCAGGAGGGAGACTTTTGCTTGCATATCCTTTTGAATATTGAATTATATGAGTGTATAACCACTTTGGTAACAACAAAATAATTATTTAAAAGCTCCTGAAAGGAGATAACAAGAAGTGCCACTTTGGGCCCACTGCAGCCAAAGAGGACTTGGCCTTTGAGTCAGAATAGATTTTTGGCTCCCTGACGCCTGGCTGCTGTTCACTCAGCCATAGAACAGCTCTCCCCAGACAAGCAGCTTCTTGGGAGCAGCTCCTGAACCTGCAGTTTGTAAAGGGATTTGAGGCAAAGTTAGAGCTGGTATAATTGGGGCTCCTTGGTTAGATGTTACTTGAAGGAAGCAAGAGCAAATCCTGAGCTAGCCTCCATTTTCCTCAGAGTATGCTGTAAAACATGACTGTTTCTAGCAAGGGAGGGAATGGATGCCGGGGTGGGCTGGCTGGCACACTTGGTTTGGGGCAATGTCAGCAGCCAGGCCCAGGCCATGCTAGGAGCCCTTCCGCTCAGGAGGAGCGACCTGGGGAGAAAGTGGAGCTGGAATTTGGACTGCTGCTATCGCTGGGGCTCACACTCCTCCTTTCAGAATGGATCGGCTCTGTGGAGCCAGGGCTTAGTAAGTTTAGGGCCCCTTAAGAGTCATCTACACGTTTCATCTTGGCCAGACATCTGTTGGTTCCTCACAAAACCTCGCTGAAGCCAGAGAGGAAAGCTGAATTGTTCAGAAATGGTGAAACTAAGCAGCTTAAAATTGCTGTATAGTGCTGGGGTTTTGGCTTCTAGGGGAATGTTTAGATGAAGCTTTTTTTTTCTTTTAAGTTTGAGCAATCAGTGATATATTTCTGATTTGACTTTGAAAGACTGATATGTACAACTTCTGAAGCGTATGAGTGTCACCATCTTTTCTAGGAACTAAGGGTTAGGCACTGCCTTTTTTAAATTGGAGAGTATATCATATGTACAGAGTTAAAAGTATCTGTGCATTAGGTTCAGTCAGGCTGCATTTCTACTCTTATTGTGGGTCATGGTGTCATGGGTACTTTCGAGCCTGACACAGTGATCAGGGACTGGCCTTGTGTACATGTCAACCCTGGCTCTGCACCCCTGTCCATGATGCAGTGCACGCTGGGTGGCTTTGAGGAGCTGCAGAGCATGAAGGCTGAGAAGCGCACCATCCTGGGCCTTCCCCCGCTGCCTGAGGACAGCATCAAAGTGATCCGCAACATGAGGGCCGCATCTCCACCAGCGTCTGCCTCAGACTTGATTGAACAGCAACAGAAACGGGGCCGCCGGGAGCACAAGGTGAGGGCCACAGAGGTCCCTATGACTCATGAGGGCTCTCAAGGTGCACACTCTCAGCAGCAGGGTCCCTGGAGGAGTTGGGCTGCTGGAAATTGTCTCTGGTTAGCTAGTCTCTGATCAGCAGGGACACTTTGTCCCCAGTCTTGAGCCCAGTGGCTACTCAGCATGCGGCATTTTCGAGGACTAGAGCAAGAAGTGATTTGTCATTTGGTCCCAGTCTTGACTCCCTCTCTGGTTTTTCCACTCTTCTTGGCTCTCTACCCAATGCTTTTTTGTGCTGTGTCCTCTGTAACTGCATTTCCCTTTTCTATTTCGTCAGCTGGCTCTCGTTGTTTCATATCCCTGCCCCGTTTTTAGGCTCTGATAAAGCAGGACAACTTAGATGCCTTTAACGAGCGGGACCCCTACAAGGCTGATGACTCTCGAGAAGAGGAAGAGGAGAATGATGATGACAACAGTCTGGAGGGGGAGACATTCCCCCTTGAGCGGGATGAGGTGATGCCTCCCCCACTACAGCACCCCCAGACTGACAGGCTTACCTGCCCAAAGGGGCTCCCATGGGCTCCCAAGGTCAGGTGAGTCTCAGACCTCCAGAATACTCTTGGCTTCTGAAGCTAGAGCCCTCACACCTCAGGCCTGGCATCTGGCCTGAATCACCATGAGAGGTCCTCTACAGGGCCAGGCTGACCTTAGCTTTGCGACAAGTCTCTCTTAAAGTACCCTGTGCTGACCTGAGGGTTTCACACAAATGGCCCTCATGTGACTCCTGAGTCAGTAATTGAAATTAGCTCTTGATTAGACATGGTAGTGAAGGGAGATAAGATTAAAAGCAAGGAGACTTAAGTGAACCCATCCCCATCCATCCTGAGGTTGTGTATTCTTGCTCTGCATCCAGGCTAGAGTGCAGTGGTGAGATCATAGCTCACTGCAGCCTTCAACTCCTGGGCTCAAGCAGTCCTCATACCTCAGCCTCCTGAGTAGGTAGGACTACAGGCGCATGCCATCACACCTGGCTGTTTTTTTTATTTTTTGTAGAGATGGGGACTCGCTGTGTTTCCCAGGCTGGTCTTGAACTGGCCTCAAGTGATCTTTCTGCCTTGGCCTCCCAAAGTGCTGGGATTACAGGC
>VBSM01000729.1:18520850-18543901 GCA_008086735.1 Cheirogaleus medius | reverse complement strand
GCCTCCCAGAGTGCTAGGATTACAGGCGTGAGCCACCACGCCCGGCCTGTAGCTTTAATTGTTTAAAAGTTTTAAATATTTAAGAAAGTCTGTTGACAAACTTGTTACTACTATCTGAATAAAGTATGCTTTTAAGTTTGATGTTACCACCTTAATTTTATGAATGAACTAGTTATACATGTTTGCAGGTTATTGATCCAACAAAATTATAAAGAACATTAAAATACTCTGGATTTTTCAATTTTTTTCTTTTTTTCAAATAGAAAAACCACTGTGGGAGATTTTTCTTCTCCTGGCTTCACAATTTCTTGATATTCTAGATTTCTCATAACCATGACACCTTGAATTAGTGTTTGATAAAAACCTTCCTCTCTCTCTCCCTCTCTCTCTCTCTTTTTTTGTTTTGGCAGAGAGAAAGACATTGAGATGTTCCTTGAGTCCAGCCGTAGCAAATTCATAGGTTACACTCTAGGCAGGTGAGTATGATCTGAGTTCATTTTGATGTTCACTCTCCTGGCCTTTGGTGTTTGGAGTCCCAGGTGAATTGATGGCTCAACACAGGGCCTTCTTTATTCTCCAGTGACACGAACACAGTGGTGGGGCTTCCCAGGCCAATCCACGAAAGCATCAAAACTCTGAAACAGGTAAGTGTCTTTGGGTAAGCTTTTGGCCTAGTTTGGTCCCAGGTGAGTAAAGTGAGACCAGCCCATAGGGAAAAGCCTTTTAAGACTGTTGTCTGGCTGCAGGACCCTGGGTGGAGGCATGGGTGGACTGTGGACTACCCTCGAAAACAGTTCTTAAGTTTTACTTGTTTTCACTGAACTTTTGTTTGGGTCTGACTAGAAGGTCATTAAAGATTATATTACCCAATAGTTGTTGGAATATTAAGGAGCCCAATAAATAGCTCTCACTTTTCCTTGCCCAAGTTCTAAGGCAGTTGAAATAGAGGAGTAGGCAGATGTAGATTGCAGTGCCAGATTTATAATTCATAGAGTGATTGGAGAATGAGGCTTAAGAACACAGTAATGTGCTAATACCATAGTGCCAGAATTAGGTGGACTCGCCTACCTAGTCCTCCTAGGCAGTGTTGGGAGGCCCTGCTAAACCTGGCGGGTGGAGAGGAAGAGGGCACAGGCTCTCGGCAGGCAGGCAGATTCTAAGAGAAAAGAGAAAGGGCTTGGGCTAAGACTATCCTGTTTCCCCTCCCGTGCTCACCAATCAGAGAGGGGAGGAGTGAGTGTGCGGAGGGGGCAGGGAGAGACCAGGAGTGTTTGGCAAATTCATGTTCCTCTGCATGGGAGGGTACATCAAGAGTGGGGAAGAGGTGTTTCCGCTGGCAACATATCTAGAGTCTTAATTGTTCATATGTTTTTGGAATTTGTAATACTAAGTGGTCTCTGTGCAGCTAGGCTCTTTGAGTACTTGATTTTGCTTTTAATAGCTTTTTTCCTGTCACTGTAGCTATCTGAAAACTTCTTTTCCTCCTTTAATTTGCCTTTTTCTAATCTACTGTGGGCTTTTTGCCCTGTTTATAAGAGGTAGGTGCCCACTTAGAACAATATTTTGGGTTTTAGATTTTAGTTAGGGTTCTTTGTGATAACCCTCTTTAAGAAGATCGTGTTTGAAGAAAAATGCATGGGGTCTTTGCTAGGGTGCAGGAAGTTTGGCCAGAAAATGAGGGATGTCTTCTTTCCCATCTCTCTCTCCAGCACAAGTACACATCGATTGCAGAAGTGCAGGCGCAGATGGAAGAGGAATACCTTCGCTCTCCTCTCTCAGGGGTGAGTTGGAGGTCTTCTTCAGCTCACAGGGTCCTCAGCTGTTCCCAGGCATTGTGCTGAGCCTAGACCAGAAAGCTGCTCCAGGCCCTGCCCTCAGAGAACTCCCAGTACAGAGGATGGCACATACCTAGTGCAGGGGTTAAGAACCCAGACTCTGAGCCAGGCTTCTGCCTCTGAATCCCAGCTCCACCACTTTGTGGGCAGCAACTTAGGCAAGTTACTGGATCCATCTCTGCTTTATTTCCTTGCCCATAAACTGGAAACAATACTACCTTTTTTATAGGGTTGTGATAAGGGTTAACTGAGTTATTACAAGTAAAATACCCAGCACAATGTATGTGTTCAGGCTTTGCTTTCATTATTTACAGCAATATTTATAGATTCTCCTCTAGCCAGCTAGCAAGCTGGCTCAGGAGATTACAGTCTGGACTGGCATGTTACATTTGTGCCTATTGTGTTAAAAGGGAGAAGAAGAAGTCGAGCAAGTCCCTGCAGAAACCCTCTACCAAGGCTTGCTCCCCAGCCTGCCTCAGTATATGGTGAGTGGTACCTGCAGTGGGATCCCCTCCCTGCTACACTGGCCTTGAGAGTAGACCCTGCCTGCCTCCTTCACCCCCTCCTGCCACCTGAGCACCTACAGAAGGTGCCTTTCAGGGCTTGATTATGGCCCTGGGCACTCAGACCTGTGTCTGAATGGTCTGCTCTTCCCAGATTGCCCTCCTAAAGATCCTGCTAGCTGCAGCTCCCACCTCAAAAGCCAAAACAGACTCCATCAACATCCTGGCAGACGTCCTGCCTGAGGAGATGCCGTGAGTATCATGTTGTGAATGGAGCAGGTCTGAGGCAGAGGGTAGAAGGGGAAGGGCAGATGTTTTCCTTTTGTTAGGTTGGTTTCTTTTGTTGGCGCAGCTTCTCTGCTGGTTAAATTTAGGGTGTTTTTGACTCAGAAAAAGGACACTGTTCTGGATTAAATAGTTTTACTTTTGGGGAGATGGCTTGGTCCATTAGCCTGGATTCTAGTGTAGTGAATTCTGCCACTGAGTAAACTCTTCGGGGAATTAGGGAATGTCATTTCCTCCTCCGTAAAATAAATGGGGCTGCATTAGACATTTCCCAAAACCCTCCCTCTAAAACTGCCTGATTGGGATACCCAGCACCCATAGCTCCAACTTCTGGACAGTTTGCCAACAACAGCTGAGCCTGAGCCGGGTGTGAAGTCTTTCCTGTTTGCCAATGAACTGGCAGACAGAATACTGGCAAGTGTCTCAGAGTGATAGAGTGAAATCCTTAGGGGTTCTTCCTCCCTGGGCCTTGATCTCATCTCTTTGAGGTGAGTATACAAACTGAGATCGTGTTCTACTTTGAGAAGGACCCAGGCCTTGACCTGATCTCCTTCCTTCTTGCCAGTGTCACCCAGCCCTGAGCCCAGCTCCTAGGTAGCTGTGGCCCTGGAGGGTGGCCAGTTCCTAGGTGAGAGAGGAGGCAGGAATTGGCTAATACCAAAGGGAAGGTCATAGAACACTAGGCCCTCATGATAGTCTTTGGAAAAAGGCTTCCAGAGTCAGATATTATATTTCCTCTTAGAAAGATTTACTAGTGAGAAGTCCTGAATTAAGAAACTGGTGTAACTCGGTGCTTCCTAAGTTTATCTGACTTTAAAACTCTGTTTTCCCCAAACATGAAATTTTTCAGTATACTGGTATTCCACAGAACACACTTTGGGGAACTCAAGTTAATATGGTGGCAGAAGCTTAGGGGAGATCTTGGAAAGGAGAAGTTTGTTTTTGGAGGAAAAGCAGAGGAAGAGTATATTGGGGGCATCATGGGGAAGAGATTTTGCCGAGCTAGATTGCTTGGGAGGTTGGTGGGTAGAGCCCTGGGCCTGACCTCTGAGATGTCCTGAGGGTGGGTAGTGAAGGGGGAGCCTTTGCTTAAAGAGACTCAAGAATCCATCTCCACTGTGAAGCCTAGAAAAGAGGTGCTGCACATGCTGGTGGCTCACCTGGCAATTGTGTTTCCAGCACCACAGTGTTGCAGAGCATGAAGCTGGGGGTGGATGTGAACCGCCACAAAGAGGTCATTGTTAAGGCCATTTCTGCTGTCCTGCTGCTGCTGCTCAAGCACTTTAAGTTGAACCATGTCTACCAGGTACCTGCAGGGCCTTCCCTCCTGTCCTCTGGGCTGGGGCCTCAGGCAGTGCTGCCCTCCAGTCTGTAAGAACAGGAGCCGTGGCCTTTTGGCCTTCGACCTTGCTTGACTTCTGCATGAATGTTCTAAAATGTGGTCCTCCAACCAAGGCCTTTTGTCACTGGAGGAAAGAGGGCAAGGTCCCAAGGGACACACTTATTTTTTTCTGTTGGTTTTAGTTTGAATACATGGCCCAGCATCTGGTGTTTGCCAACTGCATCCCTTTGATCCTAAAGTTCTTCAATCAAAACATCATGTCCTACATCACTGCCAAGAACAGGTGATGAGGGCCAGGGACCAGGAAGGGGCGGGTACGGGCAGACAGCAGGGCTCCCAGCTGGTCTCTCCCACTGAGTCCATTCTGCTAACATTTTCCCAGCACCTATAAGCCAGCACTCTGCCAGGCTTCAGGACACAAAGATGAATGGGACAGGGTCCCTGTCTGTAGAGAACCCAGTGTGTCAAATCTTAGTCTAGTGACAGGTGACTCAGTGTATGCTTGGGCAGGAGAGTTCTCATCCTGGGCTCCAGTACTGTCCTCACCATCCCTTCTGCACTTTTTTTCTATTTTTGACAAGAACACAGGCCACCTGCTCTCTCCAAGGAGCTCGGCCACATGCATTATAATATCTAGTCTGCTGATCTTACCCCCCAGCCCCTGCCTGGTACCAGTGGGGTCTCTACCCCTACGAGATTACAAACTTGTCTTTGGCTATAGGAGGACCTTACAAGTTCTCCTGTAGCAGATATTTCCTCACCTTATAGCTGGGGAAGCTGGAGTGAGGCAGACAAGGTAGATTCCTGCTTCTGCTCCAAGTGAGGGAGGAGAGCCAGGAACCAACTCAGTCACAGCTGCTCTGCCAGCCCCCAGGCCTTTGCTCATGGTGCGTGCCTGGATTCTCTTGCCCTCTGCAGCATTTCTGTCCTGGATTACCCTCACTGTGTGGTGCATGAGCTGCCAGAGCTGACTGCGGAGAGTCTGGTGAGTGGCTGGGCTCTCCCCAGCTGTCCCTTTGGTGTGGGGGTAAGTGGGTGGAGAGCCTGCCTCCCCCAACGCAGGAATGGAGGTGCCCTCCACAGGTGAGGTCACTGTCGAGTGCCTGGCCTTTAAAGCACTGTAAGTGCATAGAAGGACAGAGGGGAGGGACCTTGCAGAGCAGAGACATTTGGATATAGGGATCAGTCAGTCAGGGTTCACCTGGTAGAGTTGTTTCCTTCTCCCCACACTGGACTCCGGAGTCACAGCTCTGGGGCAGCCTAAGGCCACAGCCCCCCGTATCATGGTCTATTGTTTCCTTCTGAAAAATAGGGAGATCCCATCCCCCAATTCCCTGCCAACTTCTAGGATAGAGTCCATCCCTGGGCTGCTCCAAGAGCAAGAGGTTCCTGGTAGAGGCGAGGAGACCTGGCTGTTCTAAGGTCATATATAGGAGGGCCTTTTGGGAACTGTGGAGCACCTTGCAGCTGTGAGGGTTATGGTGATTCCTGGGTTTACCTTGCAGGAAGCAGGTGACAATAACCAGTTTTGTTGGAGGAACCTCTTTTCTTGTATCAATCTGCTTCGGATCTTGAACAAACTGACAAAATGGAAGCATTCAAGGACGATGGTGAGTCAGTGCAGTCGGCAGGCATGGATGGAACTTGGAGCTTAAAGAAGAGTGCCACGCCCCATACCGTCTCCTTCATACTGGGAGCAGGGAGTCCCCAGGGTACAGCCCACTGCTGCAGCTGTATCCTCCACTTAACTTTGTTGTAGTCACATCCCTGTGTTTTAAGGCTGCAGCTCCCAACCCCTGGGCTGCAGACCAGTACCATTCTGTGACCTATTAGGTGCTGGGCCGCAGAATTCTGCCACACCCTCCCCATCCGTAGAAAAATGGTCTTCCATGAAACTGGGGAGGGGGGTGATGAAACTGGGGAGGGGGGTGGAGTTGGGGGGGGCGTGTGCGCAGCAAGAGGGGAGCGGTGGGTTATTGAGCAAAGCTTCATCTGTGTTTATAGCTGCTCCCCTCCCCATTGCTCCCATCACTGCCTGAGCTCTTCCTCCCAACTTTGGTGGAAAAATTGTCTTCCATGAAACCGGTCCCTGGTGCCGAGAAGGTTGGGACTGCTGTTTTAAGGGCTGATTCCTGGTTTCCTTGATAAATTGAACTGGAACCCAGAAGAGCCTCAGTCACACACTGAAGCAAATCTACACTAATAGGAGAGTTTTTTCTGTATCATCTGAATCTTGATTGGTAATATAGCCAGGGTTCTAAAAGTCTTCCTTAACCCTGTGTCTCCGGATGCCTTTGGGGTGGGGAGGTCCATGAATCCTTTGAAATTATGTGCACATAGGAATTTCTGGTGAAAGAATTCATAGCTTTCTTCAGATTCCAAACTGACTCATAATTAGGGTAACCAATAATTTATCTGGAAACTCTCCTGGTTTTAGCACTTAAAGTCACACATACCAGGAGACCCTTCAGTCAGTCTGAGGGACACTGGGATAGTTTGTCAGCCTGTACATAACCCCAAAAGGATTAAGCAGCAGTGTGATGGTGTATGCACATATTTCTGTCTTCAACTTGGGCTGCTCTTGTGCCCCTTCCCAGATGCTGGTGGTATTCAAGTCAGCACCCATCTTGAAGCGGGCCCTGAAGGTGAAACAAGCCATGATGCAGCTCTACGTGCTGAAGCTGCTCAAAGTGCAGACCAAATACTTGGGGCGGCAGTGGAGGAAGAGCAACATGAAGACGATGTCTGCCATCTACCAGAAGGTGCGGCATCGGCTGAACGACGACTGGGCATATGGCAATGGTGAGGCTTTGCATGAAGCAGGATTGGGGCTGGGGAGCTGTGGGGAAAGGCCACACCTTTCACTCCCTGCCCTTGATACCTCAGGGTCTTCTCTGTCCCCACTGAGGGTCAGTCAGGAAGGAACCGGCTCCTGGTTTTGTAGTGTCAGGACGGGCGCTCTAGGAAGGACTTTGAGAAGCTACCTAGGCTTGGCATCTGTCAAGGGACAGGCATCTTCCTGTCCCTCCCCTCTAGGTCATTCCTTTTCTAGAAATTGTCACAAGACTCTGTCCCCTCTTTTCATCCCCACCGCAACTGTCTTAGTTGTGGCTACTTAAATTCTTACAGCTCCTGGCTGGCTTCCCTGCGTCCAGCCTCTTTTCCTCCATCAATGTCTCAAACTTTGCCCTAGTGATCTTTTCAGCGTGCAGATCCTGTGATGTTACTTCCCTGAGTAAATCCTTCATTAGCTTCTTATTTTCCTTAGAATTAGAGTCAAACTCTTAAGCAAGACATGTGAGACCCACCCATGTCCCTCTCTTCTCCCCCTCTGTACTCTGACCCAGCTTCCTTTATAGCCTGTTACCTTCTGTCAGTCCAGCTTCCATCATACCCAGAGCCCTGGACATAGGAGGACTTAGTCCTTGATCACTAGCCATGTCATTTCCCACATCTGGGCCTCACTGCATGTACTATTCCTTCCACCTGCATTGTGTCTCCCCTGCCCACCCAGCGGTTCTGTGTCTGCATGCTGCTGCACCATTACAGTTCCTGGTATGTAGCACCATGGCTGAAGGACTGTCCGCATTCCCAATGCCTGATGAATTCATGCAGGCCCAAGGTGGCACATGGTCAGGGAATTGAGAGAGAATGAGCAAATGAGGGAGTCTCCAGGTTCCTGCCTTTGACCCCAGAGAGCCAGGGAGAATGTCACTCTTAGAAAAGTGTATCATACATGCGGCTCTCCCTCTCTGTCTACATAATCTCTGTGGTATAAGCCTTTTTCTCAGTACACCTGGCTTTTCTCCTTGTACTTGACTCTTTTTGTCTAGGAAAGAATTCCTGTTAGTCTTCCTGAGGATGAGCTTGAAGGTGTCTTGTTCCCAGTTGATAATCAATATTCTCAGCCCTGCCTGACCTGGCCCCTGAGCTGCAGTGAACCCAAGCAACAGAGCTTGGCTTCTAACCATGTTCTTCCTTCTTTGTCTCAGATCTTGATGCCCGGCCTTGGGACTTCCAGGCAGAAGAGTGTGCCCTCCGTGCAAACATCGAACGCTTCAATGCCCGGCGCTACGACCGGGCGCACAGCAACCCTGACTTTATGCCAGTGGATAACTGCCTGCAGAGTGTCCTGGGCCAGCGGGTGGACCTCCCTGAGGACTTCCAGATGAACTATGACCTCTGGTTAGAAAGGGAGGTCTTCTCCAAGCCCATTTCTTGGGAAGAGTTGCTACAGTGAGGCTGCTGGGCGGGGGACTGAAACAGCTGAGTGATCTCAAGGTACCTGCAGGACTGTCCTGGTGCGTTGCTGCAGTGCTTCCATCTCCCTCCAGGTGGCAGCACAGCCCCACTGTGTCTTCCACAGCCAGCCCTGGGCTTGTGGGTGAGGCCAGGTTGGCTTCTCTCCTTGGTTCCCAGCGTCCTGCTCAGGAGTAGTCATCTCTCTGCTTGGGATCCACTCTCCCTTCACTCCCCCCATTCTCCTCTCTTGGACATGGTTGGTTGCAGCCCATTTCACAATCAGCTCAAGGCTGAGAAAAACTGGGATGGGCTGGGAACCCCTTCTCATCGCATCTGAATTTCAGGGGTCATGCTGACTCCTCTTGAGACATACAAATTCTTGGCTTGTCAGCTTACAAAGGACAAGGGTTTAGGATTATGGCCAGGGCCAGAAAGTCAGCATCTTGGGTTTGCTCCGGGGGTTTTCTGATGTCATTCCAGCCTCCTGCTAAGTTTTATCCAGAAGTAATTTCAGAGGCTTCTGCAGCTGCCTCAGCACTTTGGTTTTAGATGGGATTGAGGTAGGAAGAGAAGTCCCTTAACCAGAGGTGCCATTTTTCCGCTTAGTTTGCAAGGGCCTGTAAATATCTATATATAAATCTGTGTGTATTCTCTTGTGTCATGTTGGGATTTTTAATGTGTTTGTGTATTCTGTTTACATTAAAAGGAAGCAAAAACAATCCCCATTGCCTTGTCTATAGGAAATATGCCTCTGACTGTCTCCTCTAGGTCTAGAAAGTGGCTTTTCCAGCCAGCATTGATAGGTCATCCACTTGTTCTTGCCAAACTGCCTGCCTTTCCTATCTAAGAGGGAAGAGGAGGGGGGAATTGGTACTTATCCAAAGTGTTATCTCCACACATTAATCTGGGATTGCTCCAGCCCAGCTCCAGGGTGCTGATTGCTGGAGTGACAAGTTATCCTGCACCCCTGGGTTTGATGTAATTTCAGTAGGAGCCCCACATTTCTCTGGATCACATTCCTGAGCTGGCCTCAGCCAAACCAGTGTCACTGCCAGGGAGGGGAGGGGCTCGGTTAAAGGGGAGATAACTGCTCTAGGCCCTCCCTGGGGCAGGTGGTTGGGACTGAGAAGAAACTTATGTGCTCAGAGCCTGGGCAGCAGACCATCAGGAGTTCAGGTTTGCAGTGGGAAAGAGAGTGCTGGAGGGGCCAGGACACGCTATGGCTGAGGGAGAAGCAAGGAAGGTAGTAGGTGGTAGGTGTTAGTGTAGTCTTCCTGAAGCCTGCCTGCACTCTGGCTTCCAGACCCCTGGTCATGTCTGCCTCTGCCTAGCTTTGTCTTGAGGCTCTGCTTTAGAGGATGTTACCATGTTGATGCTGATGGAAGGAGTGTTCCCTTTTCAGAATTGCTGGAAAGTCCCTTACCTGTAGGCAATGTGTGTGGGGTCTTAAATCTTCCAAGGGTCTTGACTTACAAAAGAAACATATTCTGGGGAGAATCTCCCCTTTGTTGGGTCTTATGTTTAGTGGCTGCCTCGCCTAGGACTTGCTGAGCCTCAGTACAGGCCTTAATGTGCCAACATGGTTAGACACAGCAGGGGTGGAAGCCAGCAGTATACTCCTGATGGTCACACAGCCTATGAGATGGGAAGTCCCTGTGACTGGTTGGCCCTTTGCCTCAAAGTGACTTACACAGGACAAGGGAATTGACACAATTTGTGCATGCACGATAGATTTCTTGCTGTTTCTTGCCAGGACTGATAGGAAGTACGTACCTTGAGATTTTAATTTGGGGAAGATGATTTTCGCTTTCTTACTCCACCATGCAGCCTGGGTCACTGAACCTGCCTGTCCTGAGGCTTTGTCCCCCTTCCCTTTTGACTTTCCCAGTCTCTCTGACCTACACAAGAGAATGCAGAGTATCAAAGCTGCAAGGGCTGTAAAGCCTGAACAGATGAATCCCATCATCTGTAGTCCCAGGAGCTGGCCTGGGGAGAAAAAGGGCCTTTTCACTGCCACAGAGTGTGTCAGTGGTAGGTTGGCCTTTTTTTGGGGGCGGCGGGTATGGAGGGGGTCTCTCTATGTTGCCTGGGCTGGTGTTGAACTCTTGACCTCAAGCAATCCTCCAACCTCTGCCTCCTGAAGTGCTAGGATCACAGGTGTGAGCCACCATACCTGGCCCAGATTGGCCATTTTAACCCTGGTCTTTGTACAGAAATGTCTTTTGGAGCCAACTAGTCTCTGTGACTTTTATCTCATCTGCGTCATGAGATGGGCAGAGTACGTGAGGCCCTTTGTAAATGGTTGAGTTACATAAAATGTTGATTATTGCTAACGATGCTTAGGATCCAGTGCTCTTTCAGTCCTGAGGGATGGATTATCCCGAGGCTGTATCACTCTGAGGATGGGAACTGTCCCTTGTTAATCACAGGAGTTACCACTTGGTGCCAAATAGGTACTAGGCACAATATTAGATGTTTCTTGAAGGCTTAATTCCTACACAGTGGCCAGCAAATATTGAGTACTTGCTATGTGCCAGTTACTGTTCTGAGCACTTAATGTGTAATATCTTACATATTCATTATAATAACCCTGAAAGGTAAGTACTGTTATAACTCCTATTTTATAGATGAGAAAACTGTGGCTCAGAAGGGGTAAAGAACTTGCCTCAAGTTTCTGTTTGGAATTTATTCACCTTAGCCAATGCTTGGTATTTGCTCTAGCATGGTCCCTGGCAAAGAAGATTCATGGCAGATGTTTACCACTTTAGGCCCTAACCACTTATTGTTGTCTCTTGTCAGCCAGGTATGTACGTTCATTATCCATTATCTTATTTCAGCCCTCACAATAGAGCTATTATTAAATCAATTTTTACAGATGAGCCAACTGAGGCTTAGAGCCTGATTAGCTCAAGGTCCCTCAGTGAGTAAATGTCAGTGAGTAAATGCCTGGGCCATCCAGGCTTGGCCTTGGCCTAGCCTCTGATGTGCCCTCCTTAAGGTAACTTAAGGGCTGTTGCTGCTACTTTTTTTTTCCTTTTCAGCCTGAGCCTAAATTTCATTCTCTTCTGGATCCCAGAGGACTCCCATGTTGGCTGCCCCTGCCATACCTGTTAGGTTTATCTGCTGGGAGGCTGGTTTTCTGTCTGTCCTCTAATGAACTGACTGCTCAAAGAAGCAGTAACTGTTACATTCATTTGGCACTTGGCACAGTCAGCCTCAAGCTGCTGGCTGTAAAACCTGGGGAGTACACCCTTTGGGAGCGAGACAGCCCTGACTTTCGATCCAGGCTCTGACATTTACTCACTGAGGAACCTTGAGCTAATCAGGCTCTAAGCCTCAGTTGGCTCATCTGTAAAAATTGATTTAATAATGGCCCTATTGTGAGGGCTGAATAAGATAATGGATAATGAACTTACATACCTGCTGACAAGAGACAACAATAAGTGGTAGCAATTATTAGTATTACTAATTGTCCTCCCAGTTCTAACCTTCTATGAATTTGTGTCCATTTCTTGTGTCCCCTAGAAAAGAGAAATCCCCTTCAAGGACCAGAACCATGTCCTAGGCCTCCTTATATCCCTATACCTAGCTCACAGAGGCCTCTCAGAAGAGTCAGCTGCTCACCCAGCAACCCTGCCATCACGCCTGAAGGCCTACTCTGGGCCAGACCTCTTGCTAGATGCCCTGGATGTCCAGGTGACTAGGACACCACAGTCTCACTTCTCTTGACAAGCTCACAGTCGATGGAGAGACAGCCACCAAAGCAAGTAAAAGCAGTAGCATGGTAGGTACAGAGACAGACATCTAAAGGGCCCACCACAGGACCTGTTGGTCCAAGCCTCCTCCTGGAGAAGAGACTGCTGGGGGAGCCCACAGCCGCTAAGTGGAAGGGAGGGCTACAGCGACATCAGCAATGGCCGTGAGAACAGATGCTCCAGGTTCATTGCCCGCTAGGTGAAAATGGCTAGGATGAGCCTTTGGAGGAGGCTAGGGAGGGGTTAGGTATGTGCTTCCTCTGCTGGATAAAGGAAATGTTACAATCCGCCCAGCTCCTGGCCATGCTGGCCTCTTCCTGTATGGAGCTGCATAGGGTCTGTACTTTGGGATTGTCATTCAGGTTGACATGTAAATGGTTGGGGGAGGTGAGGAAGGAGGATCAAATGCCTCTAATGAGAAGATTTCCCGCTGCCCCACTGAGGCAGGAAGCCTGGAATGATGGGCCCCTGGTTATGGCCCTCCAGTCCTGGTCTGGTGTCTGTCCCCAGCCAGGACCAAGATTTAGGACTCTGGCATCTTCTCTGAGTGGGCCTCACTGGGCAGAGAGAAGCCTCTCCAAAGGGAGATTGAGCCTAACAACTCCCTTAAAGTTGGGATTCCAGACAGAGCCACTTCCCCTTTCCTTTCCTAGAAGGGGTGACCAGAGCCACAGCCTGGCCTTGGGGATCCAAGGCTGAGGTCTGACCTCACCACGGGAGTAATGCTGAGGGCGGGGGCATCTGGAGACCTGGGGTCTGTGTCTTAGGGGGTGTAGGGGAGGAGGGGGACATGGCTAATGGGAAGCAGGTGGAAGGGCTGCCTGAGCCCAGCCAGGGGACAGGCCCCTGGGATGGCCCAGTCAGTGGGAGGACCTGTCAGCTCACAGCTAATCCCATGGAACAGGCTACGGGATGCCCATTCATATTCATTATGTGTGAAGTGGGTGGTTGTAAAGTTAGCTTTCTCTTCATTTAGCTGTCACTGGACAGAAAAATATGAGCTGTGGGCAGATGCTCCTGGATGAGAGCCAGTAGCCGGTCTCTGGCCTCCCTGTGCCCTCCCTAAGCAGGGCCCCGCCACAGGTCCTCTCCTGGCCTCTGCCTGCCTCTCCCACTCTTGCTGCATTGATCTCTGGCTCGACTTTATTTTCTTCTCCTGTGTGTCTGCTTCCTTTGCTCGGGCTTTGACAGATCCTTTCCTCTTCCCTCCCTCCATCTTTCTAAGCCAAGAGAAAGAACCATGTTTTTCTCTATCTACCATTGCTCTCTCTCTGGCACCCAGCACAGTGCCTGGCAGAGTAGGCACTCAATAAATGTTTTCAGAACAAACTAACCTCTCTCTGCATCCCTCTGACTTTTATGGGGCAGAAGGTACAAAACTTTGCTGTTCACTCCTTGGGCAAAGAGACTTCTAGTACAGCAGTGTGAGCCCTGGAGTAAAAAAAAGGTGGGCTCTAGCCCCAGTTCCATTACTGACCAGGTGGGTGAAGGTGGTTCTGTTCAGTGGCAGCCGGGCATGCCTCTTCCTCCTAGCTGACTCTCCTCCCTCCTCCCCGGTGTGTCCCTCCCCCTGCTGGACATAGGGCTCACACCTGGACCTCAGAGTCAGCATCAGAGGAGAGACGAAGGAAATCACCAGAATCCAGGCACTTGAATTGAGGGAAGGAAAGGGAAGAGAAGGAAGACACTGACTCCTTTGGGGATACATGGCCTTGTCACAGCGCCTGTCTTGGCTGGGAAATCTGATCTGATGGGGGACTTGCTCCCTCCTTGGGAATAAGCTCAGCCCTGTGTCTTTGTGGGCTTGGGTTTCTCTGTGCCTGAAAGATGAGGCTTGGGGTGGGGGTAGCCAGGCTGCAGGCTGAGGCTGAATTTCTAAGCAATGTGGTTGTGTTTACTGGGAGGGCCTCTTTTTTTCCTGGCTTCCAGGCTTCAGAGATAAGTCAGAAAGTGGGGATGAAGGATAGAAAGGGTAATACTCAGAAACCACAAGAAAGAGTTCTGGCTTTCGTCTCTGCCCCACAGCTCAGACGTGCTCCTGGGGCGTCTGGGAGAAGGGAGCTGCCCCACCCCCACCACTCTGGGGTCCCAGCCCATGGGGACAGCTCAGACCCTTTAGTGGGCACCTGGATCTTCCATTCTACTTCCCCTCTACTGTCAGTTTAGCCACAAAATTATTTCAGCTTTTTCACTCTCCTTCCCACTCCCAATTTTCCCTGCCAAGTGAGCCCAGCCCTAGAGCCACTCTTCTCCCAGCACCAACCAAAGGCACAGAGACCCTGGGCAGGTGACAGGGCCAGGCGTGGCATGCAGCAGCCCGGACCGGAGAGCTCTGCTGCGGGCCATCTTCCCCTAACCTCTGGGATCCTTGCAGGGCCCTCAGGAGGGCCTGGCTCAGCCTGGATCCTGGGCACAGATGGGACCTAAAGGGCCTAGCCCTGGGGATATACAATCACCTGGTATTAAAAAAACAACACCACCTTTATTACTATGCTGGGCAGCACTTTTTTTTTTTTTTTTACAAAAGTATCTTTACAAAAATGGGGGTTGGGATCTCAGAGTCTGTGGAAATTTGTTTTTTTTTTCTGAGCAACATCCAATGCTGTTTCCATGGCATAGCTCTGGGCTGATCCTGTGAAAGAGAATCCAAATATTTGGTGGTTTCTGGTGGAATTCCTGCCCCCTTGAAGGGGAAGATGACTGCATAGCATGTTGGGAGACAGGGCACAGGGCAGGAGTAGGGATGGCTGGAACAGGGGCGCTGGGCACCTTTTATGCCAACCTCGCCTTGCAGGCCCCCTGATGGTTGGGAGGGAGAAGCGAGGCCGACTCTAGGTGGTCACCCAGGACTCTCTTGGATTTCCCATCTCTCACAAGGAACTCCTCCCAGTTCATTGTGCATCCTCCTCCTCCCATTTTCCTGGGTTCCCTGAATGAGGAGCCAATTAAGCTGTTTCAGCTGGAGAGATGACAGTCGGACAAAGTCTCAAGGACGCAGGGCAGTGTCTCCCTCCCTCCAGGCCAGAGTTTGGGCGAGGGGACTCAGTTTGTGGTGGGAAGAGTCCTGTGAAGCCCTTTCTCTTAGGTAGCCCCACCTTATTCTAAGAGAAAAGACCCTGTAGCATGTTCCCTGCTGGGGGCTGAGGGTCCCAGCTGCTCTCCGGGCCTCTGGAACTATCTGGGGCTTGGAGGCAGAGGTGCATCCTCTCTGGCATCCAGATAGGGATGGGCTGGGAGCAGCTGGGAACAGAAAAGGGGTGGATAGTACAGTGCAGGTCCACGTGACCAATCACGTGGTCCAGTTCAGCAGGCTGGGTGGCTCCTTGGGCTTCACCCTGAGTGAGACAAGGCTTGGAGACTTATAGTCGCCATCCGGGGAGGGCTCAAAGCTGTGGCCCCCCAGGGTGGGGGTAAAGCTGTGGATGGAGTAGATGCCAGGGTGGGCTGCAGGGGAGGCTGGCACCCCCATGAAGCCAGCCACGCTCCCATGGGTGTGGGAATATGGAGACATGCATGGGGAGGGGATGCCCTCTGGAGACACGAGGCAGGGGCCCCCAGGGCTCCCAGATCCTGGACTGGGCCACAGGGAGTTCTGCAGCTGAAAAGAGAGGGAAAAGAAGGCCCATGAGCCAGTAGCCCAGAGCTGCCTACCTTACCCAGAGGCTCTCTCTGTCCTTGGGACCCCAGAAAACTTCTAAGAAACCTCCTTGACTCAGGTCTATCCTCCCCTACCCCCAACACTGGCAGTGGCACCTTGGGAGGCCTTTGCCACTGCTCCCAAAATGAATTTTTCTTTTATGATTCCTTTGTGCTCTGCATGCATCATTCATGAGACAGGCAAGAGCCCCGATTTGCAGAGGAAGTTCAGTGATTTGCCCAAGGTCACACAGAAACCTGAGGCTGCTCCAGGTCTCCCTGGGCCAGAGCTCATTCTTTCTGGCAACCCTGTGGGACAAGGTTGGGCGCTGACTTAGGTGGGGTTGGGGTCTCACCTGGGGGTGGCTGTCAGTGCGGGGCAGCACAGAGATGTCATAGGCAGCCGTGAAGGGGTTCCGCCCCTCCTGGATCTTCCCATAACGCTCACGCTTCCGCCACTTGGCTCTGCGGTTCTGGAACCAGACCTGGGGGCAGGTTAGGAGGGGTTGAGGGGGTGACAGAGCAGCCCTGAGGAATGGAGCCTGCTGGGGAGAGAGTCATGCTGTGTCCTGTGGGGTGGGGAGCTAGCTCCAGATTGGAGCATCTTGAGCTGCAGGGGATTGTTAATCCTCCCTGTTCTCAGGGCCAGGGCAGCCTGGGAAGAAGCCTGAGAGAGGCCCAAGCCCAGAGCGCATTAATTGGCCCCATGGGCCCCCAGCTCCCAATCCCTAGGCTGAGTCACTCTCTGGTTCCCTAGCCTGGCTATGTTTGGTAGGGGTGTCATGGGGGATCCACGGGTCTCAGAGGACCATGCACATGTGTTGGGTTCCTCGTCCCCCTGCCTCATCTCCTTTACAGTCTACCCACTTCACAGCATCTGAGGAATCTTAAAGACATTTCTTTTCTGGTCATGGTCCTGCTTTAAACCCTCAGTGGCTCCCTGGAGACCTTGGTCCAGAGCCCAGCTGCTTAACAAGGCCCCTGCCTCTCTCCACAGCCTCATGTCCTGTCAGGCCACAGCACCCAGTTCTTCCTAGTTGCTTCTCAAGCTCCCATCCCAGCTCTCCTTTGAAATACTCTGCTATGTTGCTCTCTCCTGCTGTCCCTTAGGTTTCCTGCCTGGGCTACCCATCCCCCCAACACATACATCTAAGCTAGACACCTCCACTGGACTTCCATAATGCCCTGGACCTCTCTCCTTGTTCTTCCCACATGCCATTATCATCCGTTTTGGAATCTGCCTCTCCCATTCCTTTGTAAGCTCTTGGCAGTTTGGGGTGGCACCTCTGTGTGTTGTGCATGTGTGTGTACATTATCTGTGAGAAATTTGTCTGGTGTACGCCCTGTGACCGTTACATGTATGTGTATTCTTGTATGTGTTTTGTATTTCTATCACTTAATCAACATTTATGTGTCAGGCTCTGGGCTAGATGTTAGCATTATCAAACAAAACTAAACAAACAAAAACAACTTCTGCTTTCCAGGGATCTGGGTGGGAGCCACAACAGAAGCATCCCATGTGTGTTTGCACGTATGTGTATAAGTAACCCAACTACCCTGGCTGGGATGAGAAATCCCACCCCAGCCCCTCACACTCCACGCTCAACATGGTCAGTCCTACCCATGCAGGCAGGTAAGGTGCTGACAGTTAAGGAGCTGTGCATACTCAGCCCCCTAGCTCCCGGGGTGCAGAGATCCCAGAGCAGGTCTGGTGCATGGTCAGGGAAAGGCCACCCCCACCTGCCCAGATGCCTGGATTTCCTTTCTCTACTCTCCCTCCTCTGTAGGAGGATAAAGAAGCCTGGAGCCAGGGAGTCTGATTACTGGGAATTACTTCTCTGTCTCCACCCACTTTCCTCCAGAGTCCCCACTGTAGACCTCCCCCCGGGCTCTGGACCTGTCCTTTGTATTGTCCAGTGTGTGGTCTTATTATTGTTCTCCACAGGGCGGGCTTTATGAGTGGGTGTCACGCTTCTGTCAGAGAAAACACCCCTAGTCTAGTGCCTCAATCCTCAGAATAGCTTCTAGAATCAGGCTGGGGCCTTATGGCTACCCATGTACCCTTCCAGGGTTGAAAGGGCCTAGGAGATGAGTGGAAGAGGTGTCCTCCACTTCCCCCAAGCACTTCCATAGGGAAGAGCTATTTGGACCCTGCCTCCGAGGCCTGCCGAGGTATTCTAGAGACTCGATGTTCCAGACGCCTATGGCTTATAGAATCTGGGGTTGTCTTGAATCCTGTGCCTCTTGCCCTGGTAACCCCAGCCCTTGGGGAGCCTTGGGGGACAGTCCTGGAAGCTGTTTTGGCTGCTACCTGGGAAGAGAAGGGAAGCAGGAGGACCAGCAGAGAAGGGAAACAGCCCAAGCCCCTCTGGTCCTGTATTGGATGGTAGGGCCATCTCTACAGGATGGCAGTTGGCCTCTTTATAGACAGGCCTGCAAGTCCTCATATCCTGCCAGAGCTGGCCTCTGTCCCAGTGCCCTCAAAAAGGGTCTCTGGAAGAGCCCCTTGTAGTGTGTAATGAGCATGAGCTTTGCCCCTGCTAAGTCTCCTTGGAGGTGGGAGAGGCAGGCTCCTCTGCCTGAGAGGTCACCTCCTTCCCTTTCCCTGGAACCCTAAACCCGCCCCTCTCGGCGCCTCCTGCTTGGCATCAGGGAGTCTACTGTGATCAAGGCAGTTCAAAGCAAGGCAAGAACAACCATCTTCCTCTTGGGCCAGACTTACCAAACCTCCTTCCCCACTCCCAGCCTGCTAGCCACTTTCATGTTCCTTGTCACTTCCAACATGCCTGGACACAGACTTCCTGTCCCCCTTTCCCAGCATCTCCCCACCTCCCCACCCCCTCCCCATAGGCTGGGCTGCCTTCTAAGTGAAACCTGCCACAGCCCCATCTAGGAAGCCCTGGGGCCTGATCTCTGTGGGGGAGTTTTGTTAGGGTGGGGAAGGCCTCCCAGCCTGGGTCTGAGGGCTGGCAGAGACTGAAAGTCACTGATCCTAAGACCCCCCACCCCCAGGCAGGGACCCTCTCATTCTGGAGAGCCACCTCAGGAGCAGCTCTGATGTGTGTTCAGCACTTCACAGCTTCCAAAATGCTGCCACACTGTGATTCTCTAGATACTACCTAAGCAGATAGTATAATACTATCATTCCCTTTTCCTGAATTGGGAAACAGACTAAGAGATTTAATGACGTGCCCCAAATCACCTAGCCAGCTAGTAAGTGCAGAGTCAGGCCTCCCTCGCAGGTCTTTGACTCCAAGAGGCCATTACCTTTATACCCACGCATAAGTCTCAACTTGGGCCGGAGGAGCCTGTGGCTGCAGCAGAGCCGGGCATGGAGGGTGAGCCCAAGAGGGCAGGCTGGGGGCAGGCACCTGCGAAAGGCAGCTCTTTGAGGCACGAGCACCTGCCTCTCTCAGCCCTTCCAGGCTCTGGCCACAGTCTGGGTGGTCGAGGCAGCCAGAGAGCCCCGTGCCCATGGTCCCCTCACCTGTACCCGGGCCTCAGTTAGGTCCGTGCGCAGAGCCAGCTGCTCCCGGGCATACACATCAGGGTAGTGGGTTTTCTGGAAGACCTTCTCCAGCTCCTCCAGCTGGAATGTGCTGAAGGTTGTGCGGTTACGGCGCTTCTTGCTCTTGTTCTTGGCCAACTCCATGGAGTCAGGAAGTCCCGGGGAAAGAGGGAGACGCAGGCTGGCCAGGCAGGGGCCTGGGGAGCCTTGCAAGTTAGAGGGCCCGTCTCTGGGTCCCCCTTGGCAGTCCAAGGGCAGCTGGGGGAAGCTGGCAGTTTTGGAGGCCTTCTCCTCAGCTGCAATGGAAAACACAAAAAGGAGGATGGAAACCGAACCAGGGGCTTTTGTGGGTGGAATAGAGGGAGGGGGGAGAATGCTGACGCTTCAGTCTCCGCCTCCCCCTTCCTCTCCCTTCCCTGCCCTTCCTCCCAGCAGTCACCCTCCATGGCAGCCTGGCATTCAGAGGCCTGCCTGCTGAGGCTCCAGCTGGGGAGGGGGCCCTGGGGAACCATGTGCTCTGTGGTCTGGGCGGATCTGCTGGGGCCAGAGGGGGGTTCATTTCGGGGAAGTGCTCTGTGGTGGCGTGTTCCACAGGGCGTGGAGGTGCCAGGGTTGGCGCCACAGCAGGGACCACCACCCTGGCAAGGCCAAGAATAGGGGTGGAGGTGAGGATGGGATGGCTGACATCTGCCCCTGCCAGAAAGTGCTTCCTTGTTCCTGACTCTTCAGGCCTTTGTTTCCAGGCCCTTGCGCCCATACCTCTGCTCCCAGGCCCAGGCAGGCAGTGGACGGGGATGCTCAGACCACCTTTGGCTGGTCTGGCTGTGCCTTGTTCTCTGGTTCCCAAGTCTCAAGTCAACATCAAATTCCCTCGCTCTGGTGTATGAAGGGCAGGATGGGACAAAGAAGCTTCCAGAAGGATTTTCTCTCTCCATTCTTCCTAAAATTATGAAGTCTGGGCAAGGACTTGAGCTCCAGCAATAGAGAGGTGGAGCTGACGTAGGCTGTGCTTGAGGAAGGGGAGTTGGGGGACCAGTCCATATCGTCCTCATCATTGCCTTCCTCTGGAGTTTCTGGCCACTCCACCAGTGCCTGGGATTAACAGGCAGGGCGGAATTTTTTGCAGACTGGGAACAGTTTCCAGCAGCCCCACTCTGACGTGCTTCACTGAGGAAGCTTGGCGGAGCCCCACCACGACAGACCAACCGACAGGCATGGTGAAAAATAGGTCAGCCTGATCCCCGCCCTCTCCCTCTGACAAGGACCCCCCAGTGGCATCTCCATGAAATCCTTCCTCAACAGTCCACTGGGATGGCAGATGAGACGCCACAAAGACGCCCCACTAACTCACACAGCCCTTTCTTTGGCCCTGGGCCCATCTCCAGTGGGGGCCTGGCCCAGAGGAGGCCCAGCTAGCTGGCACCAAGAAGCAGTTTCTTCCCCAGGACTTGATGTTGGAATCACAGCTGTAGTTGGGGAAGGATAGGACCAGAGAAATGGGTGTCTTGGGATCTGGGTCTGATGAGTCCCTGTCTGCACTGTGGGGGACAAGTTGGCAAGGTCCCCCTCAGCTGGAAGGTGGTCAGTCACCTCCCAGGACCACCCAGGCTGTGAAATAAGCTTCCTGTTGTGTGTCCTAGACACCTGGGACAGTCATGCAGGGCCTGGCCTTGGATATGCCCAGCCGGTTTACAGGTGGCCCACAGTGACATCCCCAGGCACCAGGTCTCCTCCACTCAGGTGGAACATGGGAGGAAAATGTTCTAGTTCCTGACTTCCATTCTTGGCCAGCACATTTTGGTTCTAGGGGTAGTTCTATTAGGTAGAAGCATAGGAAGGAAGACTCGTGGAAGTTGAACCAAATAAGTGAAAATGGTCAGGGAGACCAGGGAGGACTGGAAGGGGACACTCCACATACAGCAGAACCTCAAAACATGCGACCTGAGAGGGAAGAGTCTTGGTGTCTTGGGTTTGCAGGGAGGCCGTGCTGGACTCCAGGCAGAAAAGGGGTGAGAATAGCTCAGGGCTGGGATTCAGGAAGTACTGACATCACTGCAGAGCTCTAAAGCTCTGGGGCTTGCTGATCTGCCTCTTGGACCCTCAGTGTCTGTCCCAATAGCACCTGCCCAGAAGAAGTGACCAAATCTGGAGCCTTGAGACTTGCCTTCCTGACCTTGAGCCACTCAGCTGCCAGGGTCAAGGGATAAAAGTGCAGCAGGACTTCTCAGGACAGCTTCCCAAAAGAAAAGGCCAAGCCCACTGGCCTCTGCTCACCTCCCTTGCCTGCCCAGTCTACAGCCCTCTCAAGCAACCAGAGAACTGCTCCCCTCCTTACTGCCATCACCCCAAAACCTCTTTGATCTGCTGGGAGGATGCCAGGGGAGGATGGCATCCCACCTCTTTGGGGGACAGGGGAACTCCTCAGAGAACACAGAGCAGCCTCCGGAGGAGCAAGGCATAGAAGAGGAAAAAGAAGTGGGATAAATGGGGGTGCTAAGCAAGGAGAGAGACCAGGAATGGAAGCTAGCAGTTTGGGTCTGTTTGTAAAGGGGGAGGCTGCTCTGTTAAGGGTGGGGCACATTCAAAGTGTATATAGGCTGTGCACAGGAGTCACTGCATCTGACCCAGACACTGGGTAGGTAGTTAAGGGGAAGCACTCTTGCCAGAGACTGGGAGCCGGGGCTCAGCCGGGGGCGTCCTTGGCTTGCATAACCACAGGACCACAGCAGCAGCTGTTGGGCATGAAAGCCAGGAGCCAGGATCAGGACTTTTAAAGAGCTCTTTGCCCCTGACCTGGCTCTCATGCCAGCTGCACTCCTGACCCAGGGGCTGCCTCTAGCCACTGTGCAGCCCCAGAGCAGCATGGCTTGGGGCGCCTACTGAGTGCTCCACTGCACCCACAGAAGCCTTTCCCCGCAGCCTTGCTCCTGCGGGTGCGGCGCTGTGTCCTCTTTTCACGCTGGGGTCGCCAAGCAACCCGCAGAACTTGCTGAGGAGTGGGCTCTAACAGTCCTCTGGCTGAAAACCCAAAACCAGTGTGGACATAAACCCCGTGGGTAAGACCACGACGAGACCTCGGTGCTCTTCCTAGAGGCCTCAGCCAAAGGCCGAGGACTTGGTACTCTCTTGGACGTCTGTAGTCCCCGCAGGTCCTACTCAGGGCCTCAGAGGCAGCGGGCAAAACTCTAGCGGGAGTCACTTCCCGATAGCGCGTTCCGAGGTCAGGGAATCAAGCTCAGGGACAGACTGGCGGCCCGGAGGGGAAGGAGGGAACTGCCGACCACCTCTCTGGCTCTCAGAGCAGCCACGCGCAAAGGGCACGAGGTGGCTGGCACCGCCAGGACGCGGCCTGGGTCCAGAACAGGGCTAGGCGCTCTCTGCAAAGTGCGTCCGGAGCGGCGCGGGCGCCGGGTGGGCGAGAAGCGCGGTGCGCCAGACTCGGGGGTGCGCAACTGCCCGGCCTCAGCAAAGATCGCACCGCAGATGGGGCGCAGCTGCGCGCCCACTGGTCTGAACTGGAAACGCTCTGAGCCCATTATTTTAAAAGCCAGGAAATCAGGCGGGTTCCCCCTTCACCCGACACTTCCCACCAAGTAGGCTGCGCGGCCCCCCGGGGCTGCCTCTCCCCAGCAGCCTGCCCGCCCGGGTCGCTCTGCTGCAGGGACTCGGGCGCCCGTCAAGCTCGGGCCAGGGCACTGCGGAGGCGGCGGCGTCCGGGATCGCTGCCCAGGCAACGCTCGCACCCGCCGTGCCTCCCTTCGCTTGGCCCGTCCTCGGCTCAACTGGAATCGTTAATTTTTTTTAATCCCACTTGCACTCATTTTGTGTTATACTCTTTTAGGATGTCCCTTTTTCTTTCGTTTTGTCTGCTCCCTCCCTCTTTGTCTTTTCCCTCCTTCTCCATTTACCCGCTTCGTTCGATCTTCCTCTTGCTTATTTTTTTTT